>JAVFBZ010140939.1:8928-21389 GCA_032466195.1 Katharina tunicata
TTAACATACTCATGCAGACACATGTGAACATGTGACACATTATCAATTAATATCGATTCGTGTGCCAATAAACTGTCTCGAAAGAGTTTGAAACATTGTTCGCGTATTTAAAAATAAAAACAGGAAATGATGTCCAAGTCCACAAAATTCTAAGAAATAAAGTATATATTTTATATTATGAAGTAACACCGCAATTACTGGTAGGTTGTCTGTAAAGTTTTCATTTCAACAGCATCACCATAACATAATGGTGATAAAATGTCTAGTCACCCACGCTTCAAATTTTCTCATTAACATACCGATCTACATGTGGCAATTCTGCCTTTAGGCTATATGTATCTTAACATTACATCCACAATTCACTAAAAGAACTTAAGTGTGAGACTTCAGATTGAGTTCACGTGAACTACAGTACACTGTAATACAAAATAGGGTCTGTGCGACTTCAGATTGAGTTCACGTAAACTACAGTACACTGTAATACAAAATAAGAATCTTTATTTTAACACCTACGTCTGTTCAGCCATTAAGGACGATCTTCCAAAGATCTAAGGACATACAAACATTAAGACATTTATACAAGCATACGATGAACTTAAAAGAAAAATAGATAGACGAATCATACTAAACCCACACATGGTCCTTAGATTGTATACAATATAACCTTTTATACAAATTAATGGAAAATTATAAAAATATTTAAAAATATTAAACACGATTATTTATTCAGGGTATAAATAATAGGTTATACTTGAAATTGATTTAAAAAGTAAGGAAAGCATTATATGCTTTAAAAAGTCTACCGATTCAGAAAACTAAATAGTCAGAAAGATTGCCAAGTAGTTGACTTCCTGAATACACTTAAAATGATATGAAAAGCTCATTTCTAGCAAAAGGCAACGATAGTGGGTTTTTAGTTACCGAATAAATTTTTCTATCGTTTAAATTTTTCAATTATTAGTAAAAAAAGTTTCTAAGATATTTAAGACTAAGATCATTAAACATTTTGTGGAATAAAATCGAATAATAATAAACCAATCATTTCTTTAAAGGAATAATTATAAATTATTCCAAAAAGACAATATTATGAGAGAAATGATGAGTGCTGAAAATAAGTCTAATTCATTGCTTTTGTCATCTTAACAACTTATCCTTAGATGACAGATCACATTCTCCCCAAACAACACAACATTAATGGAATTGAGGAGCGAAGTAATTGACATAAAATAGAAGGAAAGGTAAGAAACATTTACGAGCACGAGTTGTCAGGATACAAACTCAATCGCACGACTTTTCGGGATACTAACTCAATCGTACGAATTCCGGGATACTAACTCAATCATACGAGTTTCCAGGATACTAACTCAATCTTATGACTTCCCAGGATACTAACTCAATCGTACGATTTCCGGGATGCTAACTCAATCATACGAGTTTCCATGATACCAACTTAATCTTACGACTTTCCAGGAAACTAACTCAATCTTACGACTTTCCAGGATACTAACTCAATCGTACGAGTTTCCGAGATACTAACTCCATCAAAAGAATTTCCAGGATGCTAACTCCATCGAACGAATTTCCAGGATACTAACTCCATCGAACGAATTTCCAGGATGCTAACTCCATCGAACGAATTTCCAGGATACTAACTTATTCGCACGAGTTTCCAGGATACTAACTCAGTCGTAAAAAGTTTCCATGATACTAACTCAAACTTACGACTTTCCCAGATATAAACTCAATCGTACAAGTTTCTAGGAGGCTAACTCAATCGTACAAGTTCCAGGATACTAACTCAATAGTACGAGTTTCCAGAATACTAACTCAATCGCACGACTTTCCAGGATACTTACTCAAACTTACGACTTTACAGGATACTAACTCAATCGTCCGAGTTTCCAGGATACTATCTCAATCGTACGAGTTTCCAGGACACTAACTCAATCGTACGAGTTTCCAAGATACTTACTCATTAGTTGAGTGTTATTAATAATCACCATGTTCTTTAGACGTTAACAGAATCAAATATCAAATAACCTTTAAACAATAGAACACAATTATATTTAATATTAGACATTTAGATAAACCCAAGCTCTTACGCTCATTGTTGGAATATGTATAAAATGAATTTTCATAAAAAAACTATTAGCTGTATGAAGGTAGATTTGCAAAACACATTTTCATCTGGTGTATAACCATCTATTTAACAACTGTACCTAGCTTGAGATGATACTAATTACCATGTATAGTGAGAGTCAATACTAATCAAGGCTACTGTTTAGTAGTGAACTGTAGTTCATGTTACAAGACATTATCAGTCGGAAATCGACGAGTTCTGCTCCCACCTGTTTTAAAGGTGAGAGCTCACTAGTGTATCCCCCTCATTTTCATTTGGTAGATAATGGGTTGACTCCTAACTCTTAACGATACATTAGTCAGGTTGTGCTTATTTTAACCCATACCTAATATCTATGTGTGTTACATATTCGCCATATATTTATCTTCATAATTTACATGTTCCATGTATTGCCTTTTCTCGAGACCCTTTAGGTTATCCAGAACAACTCGAGATTCAGGCCTATCTAGAAACTTGTCTCTGAGAATTGATCTAGAACATGAGATAATTTATCGACTTGAATTAGTCGATATTACTCTTGACAAAATATATCTCCATTAAGAACGATCTCTATACAGAACATGTCGCAGTACTAACAATTTAATGAACAGAAGTGCGTTGGCTTATGTTTAAAAATCAAATGGATCGTGCAGGCGTTGTCTGGTTTCATAAAAACAGCAGGTTACATTTAAATGTCATCATAGTTAAAGATAAATAATATATATTTTCATAGAAAAACTAACCTAACCATGAACAAAAGTATTTGAAGTAACAGCTGTTAGACAGACTTCTTTTTATCAACATGCATCTCACGTTGAACTGGCATCATTATTATCATGATGAAAGAAGAAAAACATATGTATTATGATTATCCTAATAAGTGTTCGTGTTAAAATGTGTACGGCAACTGAGGAAAAGAAAAAAGGCTACGTTCCATCACTGTCGAAAGATCAGCTTGTATAATGAGCCATTCGATAGGATTGTATAACTTCTTCTTTCCCAATGTGTAGACCTGCTAGCTCTTGGAAGAAAATTAAACTAATTTTATCTGGGCGATTTCTTATTTCAGCTTGGCTAGGCAAATCAGTGTTACAGATTGTGAGCTTATACCGGCGGCGTTCGTTAGAGTTCCTGATGCCTGAATATGTCTAACATGAGATGAAGTGGATAGCGAATGTAGCCTTTCCGTAAAACCATAGGTCGAAATATTTCAGAAAAAAAATAAAACACATGAGCCAATAAAATGTTATAGAGACTCTAGCTTTGTTTCACAGAATTTCAACAGGCCATCTAATCCCAAGTGTTGATCAATATTATCTCAGGCAGAAACTGAGACGTCTGAACTTGTTCATTTTCGGCAATTTTACACGGTAGGTTGTGAAGTTATAACAATGCAATATCAATGGGTTGTGGCTGTGCGAGGAAAACTCGTTAAACTCCTAAAGATGATCTCTGAACAAATGTTACAATCAGACGACTTTGAAGAGTGGCGGTGTGGACAAAGCTCTTGGAATTCGTATAATTACAACACAATTCAACTTCTGGTTCTCCTTATTTCAACTGTAGAACGTAATTAGCTTCTCGTGATGGTGAAACAGATATTGTGTGATTTATATTTTAAAATGGTTTATACAAAAGTTCAACCATTCATTTTATGTGGCACAAGCAAGGTATAGGTATAAAAAAAACTGTGCTTATCTAAGAAAAAGGTGACAATAACTTTATAATGTATTAAAGATGTAGACAAAATTCTTGAAATCTTACACGTTTTAACTTCCACTAATTATAGCTTAGTCTGTATTTGTTTATTTGCACACATCCTCTCTGAGTCCTTTAAGTATCTCAAACAGGCACCTGATAACAATTTGTTCACTCCAATCAGAACAACAAACTCCTGGCCTCTAATCAATATAGGCCGAGCGATTGCGGTCGTTCTGTAGCGCTCTCTGCTGAACGACACTGTTTGTCGAGCGACCTCGAGCGCTCCTTTGCACTCATCCAGGATATTATATTTTATTATTTATACAGTCTTAACTCTTTCCAGGTGATCAACAAGATGGCCACTCAATACCTGAAAGGCAAAGACTCGACGGTAGGGAGAATGGTTTGATTCTCTATTTTAGAATGTAGTGTGTTAAAGCAATATACAACCGGTAACGCTCTTTACGCTCTCCATATGTGAAGATAAATTATTCTCAGAATGAGAGACAAACGCTACCACATTTACACTCTTTTTATTTCTCCTATTTTAATCATGAAAAGCAAATCTAGTAACCCTTCTTTGCTACAAAAGTGTATGTCAAAAAATGTAGTTCGCCTTTACTTAAAAAAGATACTGGCCCATACATTTTCATACCTGTTTATCGTAAATCGCAACCGGTTGATTATATGTATAAATGTGTTGTCATATATGTAGTATCTTGTTCTGTCCATGATTAAACGATTGGTCTAAACTAGCGCAGGTATATATTAAGCGTTAATTTCATTGGGCTGTATTATCACTTGTACATTGTTCGATATAAAGAACTTAATATTCATAAAGTTTATGTTAATAACCATGGCGACACAACATATTCAGTACTGGTTACTATGGTAATTAACATAAACTAGCATTGCTTTGTAGAGCGGACCAAGGGCTTACTTTTCGGTTTTTTATTAAGTCCGCTAACGCCGAAAACACGCTGCACGACAATACTCAACACAAATAAGACATGCATTTGCTTACCTTATCAGATACAAAGTCTTCCGCTCGTGTTCAACACTAACAATGACTGCTTTAAAATGTGTTTTCAGAGTACATGTCAATTTTAACAACTGGAAACACCTATGGACACCCGTAAGAACCATACATCGAGTCTGTATAGGATCTTGAAGTACGCAGACAACTGAAGAACACCTCAGCTTCAATGCAAACCTGACAAGTACATTTATGTATGTTCTCTGTATGGATGAGTTGTCCGTAACCTGGTGGATTATCTTACCGATCACTTCCATCCAAACTTTTATAAAACATCTGTTTCACGCCTAACTTCTTATGAATGCGCTGGTGAAGGTAAGCGACCAAGCTTCTGATATATACAACAATCATAAAATAAGTTTTCCATGCCTTTTTCGCTGCTATGGTGTTTTAAAAAACGGGCAGCATACTTCGGCATTTTAGAAAAATATTCCCCAGTTCATGCTATAATACATTCTCACTTATCGTTATCTGAGATCTACTCTAATCTGTTTTTCTTTGAAGAGCCAATTAGTGTATCAATTAAAAGTTCTGGCTTCAGATCAGAAAGCCACAGCGTTGAGATGCCAATGAAGATAACATTGACCATTATAGGTGTCGAGGGATAACTGTGCTGTATTGAAATTTAATCACAATTTAAGATAAAAGAAGAATGTCTATTACCCAACCTAAAGAATGGCACCATTACTTAAGATCAAAGAAGATGAACAGAAGTTATATATCTCTCCTAAGAAGTGTTGCCTGTCAGATTTTTTTTTTATTCTGGTGCTAGAGTAAAGTGGATAATCAGTATATCAGATTTATCAAGACTGCTAGAGTCTCTATACAGCAGTTAGAATTGCGGGGGGGGGGAGTCATTTGGCTCCAAAGCCAACACAGACAGACATTAAATGGGATTTACTTTAACTTTTCATGCAGCGGTTTCCCCTGTATATTGACGTGTTTTGTATGAAAAGAGAAATGTAAAGCTCTTGAAGTAACAGGTATTTCACACATTCAATAAAGGTGTGTCCACCCGGATGCCCCAGCGTGGTTAAAGGCACTGACGATTGCACTTCGTCGCCATATGGTGATCACTTGTACCACATCAACTCAATATTCTGTCGTGTCTAAGTTATGGGTTACATACAAAATCTAATGTGATATACCTTTGACCTTTAACATGGAAAACACAGGTTTCGCACACCATACTTCGTCGTCATCAATCTTGATAAATCCGATCTTGACTTTATAACTTCAGAATAACAAGTCACCACAGGACGTTTACCCCGGTTGTGTCGACGTATGATATCACTTGTGGCAAATTAATTCAAAATCGCATTAAGCAAACCAAACTTATTCAAGGTACTGAACATTAAACATTGTTAGTGTCGTGACCTTGACCTTCAACCTGGCAACACAGATTTTGCACGCGACACGTCGTCGTCAGATTTATGTTGATCACTTGCACCAAATATTTTCAAAATCCTTTTATGCCTAACAAAGTTATGAGACGGATACGGAGCATGTTGTTTTTAATATACAAATACTGACAAACTCACTATCGCGCAGACGCACACGGACAGGTCTAACCCTTTAAACCTTCCGGCATGGTGTGGGCATAAAAATGCTGAAATTACACAAATGAATGATACACAAAAAAAAAACCGGTTGTAAAATGTTAATGCCCACAAAAATCTCTCTCTCGGTCCAAGGCCTTCAGGGAGTCAACATGAGGATGTCATTTTGAGATTAAATGTAAGATTCTGTATTTGATAGTGGCGTACCATATCATGTGATATTGGGAAGTGCTTGTCGTAGAATTCGATAGACGCCCTAGTTTTAAGCCTTAGGGAATTTCTCTTTAACCAACTTTATTGACAACATTTTTTTTTTTTTAAGCTTTAATTACACCAAAGCGTTAAAGCGCTGCTGACAAAAGCCATCTGTACACGTTCCTACTGTTTTTGTATAGCGAATTGAAGCCTCATCTGTACACGTTCCTACTGTTTTTGTATAACGAATTGAAGCCTCATTTGTTCACGTTCAATAACACGTTCTTTAAACATGGGTGAAAATAAACCTAACCAGCTACGAGTCTTTAAACAAACCCAGATTTATATTCGTGACTTACGATCGATCGTATTCAAGCCAGTCAAAGCATTCAACAGAACACTTTTACCAAGATATATTTAAGAAAGCCTTTAGAGTCAGTTAAAAGGGAGCTATTGAAATATTTATTAGTGAAAATAATATATGGTAATTATAATTGCATATTTAATCTTAGTTATATGCAGACGATTTGCCGACTATATTTTAACTCATAACTTAGCAAATTAGTGTAGTGAGCGGAGAGAAATCTCTGCGAGCAGAACTACTTCCAGTGTGTCTTCCGGAATCCATCGAGTCCATGTCCCTGTAAAATTGTTCCCTGACGAGATAAATTGAAACCCTAGAAAATTCACATCCAACAGTATTAGAAGACAACCGAGTGACTTGCTGAGCATTGTTTTACTTATTTCTCCAATATATTGTTCTACAATATTTCAAAACTGAAATATATATCAGCGTTTGTCATGCATATATAGGCTGAGTTTGACTATTTCGGATTTAATGCCACGTCAAAAGATTTTTTACCAATCTTAATAACTAGATTTTACCCATCATCAAAGGGAACTCATACTTTGCTTGGTTTAAGCCTTGAAGGGATTCTGCCACACTCCTATATGAAAGGTCGACAAATCCTATTTTAGTTATTTTTAGCAAGATTAAGACAGAATACTTCGCTGTTATCCAGGCAGTCTCCTTCAACTTTGGGCTATACATTATACAGATTGCGATTACGTCGGAATCTGACTCCAAAAAATGAATATGTCTTTTTAACTAAGGAGGCATGCTGGATTAGTAAATTACTTTGTAATTTGGTAGAAATGTTCATAAAAATAATTAGTTTCTTTTCTTTTTTTGTCTGTTTGTTTCTTTGGGGGAACGGGGTACTTCATTTCCTCCATAAATGATATCGTTAACGGAGATAGATAATACTACCAAATTAGCCGTTCTCTAAAATTAACAAATCGTATAAGAGCCATCTTCATGAAAAAAGACACAAGTGAATTAAGCGGAAATGTTGAGAACCAAAATCAGCCGAGGATCAAGAAATGAACCTACATCAGTTGACCAAGATGGTAATGACATGGTTGTTGTGAGTCTTTGTCTTATCATGTTTCGAAGCCCTATATAGCTGAGGTTATTTCCGAGCTTTTCGTGAGATCTGTAAACTATCTTTTGCAAATCTACTCTAACATTTTGCCGTAAACCAAGATTTTCGCGAAGAATCTAGATTATAATACATACATGTAGCGACCGTAGATGGATTATATATTACAGAGTGCAGATTAAATGTATTTCTGACCAGCAATCTAACAGAGCACAGCTGTATCTTCGACTAAGTGGGTTTTCAGAAATCAATCTTAATAGAACCCTTAAAATTCAACGCAATAAATTAAAAAAGGAATGCAATTTTTTAAATATTAAGTTATACCGTATCAACTTTAGCGGCGAAATCATGTCTTTCACAATTTTCAAACTCATTTCTTAACGGACATCTACTGTCGCTTATTTTTTCTGATGAATGGCACATTATATTTCGTCAGGTGACATTGTCATCCAAGTCATGAAATTTCTCTTAGTTAACAGTCGTTGTTTGCACAGTGATACTGAGGGATATGTAGTAATTATGTTATTTCTGTATTTACCCGATGTTTGGTTGGTCAACACAACGAAATTGCCTTGATATTACTAACAATGTAACAGCACACTATGCTAATGATCAAGATGTTTTCACAAGACTAATTTTACCTGATCAATTCCTGCTGTTAGCTTCGTTAAACCATCCTGTGTGTCTGTTATTGATTTCCGTGGCATGATGGTCTACAATATATCAACTGAAATGTTATTGCAGCTTCATCTTTAAACTCAATTATATCGGACAAAAAAAAACACAGAAGATTACAAGAGGATGTTTTAATCGCCGTCAAGGGAATATTCTGTTTCTTCCTGAGCATTCCGGCTGGACACGTGATCAGAACTTTTGTTATGCTTTACTCCCGGGTAGAAAATAATACTTTATTTACCTCTGGGCTTCTTCAGTTCAAATCGATTATATAACTTAGTGCAGGTGCATGGTGACGGTAATATACTACGTTCATCATATTGGGTAGATTTGCGTAACTACACTTGTAAGTTTTAAGACTTCATAAACCCGCACAATTTGATGGTAAGTCATAAAAATATGACATTTCAAACAATTAAGAGAATTTGAATATTTAACGTGTAGGCAGAACACTTTGGACATGTACAAATTGTTTGATACCATGAGAAGAAATCTGTTCTCTTCACGCAGAAATTCAATTAAGTTTATCTTCACGTATCTTAGTTCTGAGATGTTCAGCTAGAGGAGCAACACCTGGCAATGCTTTGTAATTTCTCTGATGTTTGGACACTTGATACTGGGAGCAACTTACAAGGGAAAGAACTTTCAAACTAACATGTGTGTTGCAACCTCATTGTATGAGAATTCATAGAGACTGTGAAACTCATTCGTATATCCATGTAAAATCAGCTTTGTGTATTATATCTAGTTTTCGTTTGGAAAATGTCATTAAGAGATATCGATTATAATATAAGTAGGACAGTTGATCACAAGAACTCGGCAGGTGCTTTCTGGTTTTATTAGGGCATAATATAGCAGGTTTGCCAACTAAACTGTTGATTTCTATTTGGAAATAATACATAAAAGTCGATATTAAAGAATTGCCATTTTAGCTCATAACGCTGGCAAAATCGAGACATCTCTGTGGGAATGTTGAGCTTAACTACTTCCAATGCATCTTCCAAGATGAGTCCTTGTCCCTGAACCCTGTCAAATGTAATATTATTAAAAGCAAACCCAGGGATTTGCCGAGCTATGCTCTACTTGTTGTACAACATATTGTTCCACAATACTTGGGAACAGAAAACTATTTAAGCATTTGGCATTAAAACGTCTGTGATGAAGAACATGTAAAGTCAGATCCGTTTACCAACCTTAAAACTGTTACCTTACAAGGTTATCTCACTGAAAGAATTTTGTAATACTGATATTCATATTGCAGAGAAAACGTCCTTTACCCTGATTTAGTCTATTTTAAGTTTAATCCTATGGACAGAAAAAAACGCTGTTAAAAAACATAAGCAGACAAGTAGCTATTGACTTTCTTTATCAATTGAAATGCAAGTATTTGTTTTATCAAAGTTAAGTTATGTTCACATGTAAATTAATAATGAATTAATTAACTTCCATCTCGTGTTATTTGCGTGCTTTGAAGAATCATTTACATTTACATAAGTTGAGGAGATGTTTAACTTTACGACAATTTTAGAACACAAGAAGAAGTTTGATAATTTATTATGCATCAATAATATATCACTACAGCAATTTCTTCCACATTAAAGAAAATCTGTTTCGCCCGTAATATATTACAAATCTAATGGTGAACTTGGGGAGTTACTACCTCACATCTGACATAAATATTAAGTTTGCCCGCCCATCACTTCGTTTTGAACAACACGTGCAGCAGCATTTGGAGGGGATGCTCTTTAGCTATTGTTTTAATTAAATACAAAACAATTGAAAGGATACGTTGGTAATGTAACGAGTTTCAAACTAATTCAGTTATGTGCAAAGCTCGTGCTTAAATAGCCTGTTTCAGTGCAAGTCACAAAATAAAGATGTAAAGACTAGTGGAGGGGAAGGGGGTGCTTGTCAAGTGCCGGTCATGTTGCAGTCGCCGCCCTAGACCACTTCTCCGCGGTGACCCCAGGTAACCGTTAGACTTTCTTCCAGTTAACTTATCACAAGTCGCCAAATACAAATGAAACATATTTTACACAAAACTGTTATTTCTTCACAATGTTTTGCCGTCATGATGTCCAGCTATTTTTACCTGACATTAAGTTAATAAATGGGCCCATCGATTTGTTTATTTGTTTGCAGTTTGAGTGAAAATAAAGACATTAAATTGATGGGAATAAAACTAAGATAATACACGGAGACTGTTCCTTTGATGTTGCGGTTATACGTTCTCATAATTCAAAGAAAGGAGATAATTCTCGAAAGGAATAAAGTGTTTCAACAACTCTTGTTGTGCACCGTCGAGTTCTTCTTAACGGCAAAGTGCCACTTTATTAAGAAATGCCAATCTAGACTGATACAATGTCCGATTGAAATTCACAGACGTAGGGTACTCATAACAAAGACTTTCGATACACTTAGAAACAAATAGTATTCCCTAAGAATGAAATTGAAAAAATAGCCCATTCCCTAAGCATGGTACATATCATGATCTGTGATCTTTGTCCAAGACTGCAGGATAACATTTCTTGTTCAAGGCTACAGGCTAACATTTCTTGTTCAAGGCTACAGGCTAACGTTTCTTGTTCAAGGCTACAGGCCAACGTTTCTTGTTCAAGACTGCAGGCTAACATTTCTTGTTCAAGACTGCAGGCTAACATTTCTTGTTCAAGACTGCAGGCCAACGTTTCTTGTTCAAGACTGCAGGATAACATTTCTTGTTCAAGACTGCAGGCTAACGTTTCTTTGTTCAATACTGCAGGCTAAAGTTTCTTGTTCAAGACTGCAGGATAACGTTTCTTGTTCAAGACTGGAGGATAACATTTTTTGTTCAAAACTGGAGGATAACATTTCTTGTTCAAGGCTGCAAGCTCACATTTCTTGTTCAAGACTGTAGGCTAACGTTTCTTGTTCAAGACTGCAGGCTAACGTTTCTTGTTCAAGACTGCAGGCTAACGTTTCTTGTTCAAGACTGCAGGATAACGATTGTTGTTCAAGACTGCAGGCTACTGTTTCTTGTCCAAGACTGCAGGCTAACGTTTCTTGTTCAAGACTGAAGGATAACATTTCTTGTTCAAGACTGCAGGCTAACATTTCTTGTTCAAGACTGCAGGCTAACGTTTCTTGTTCAAGACTGCAGGCTAACGTTTCTGGTTCAAGACTGCAGGCTAACGTTTCTTGTTCGAGACTGCACGCTAACGTTTCTTGTTCAAGACTGCAGGCTAACGTTTCTTGTTCAAGACTTCAGGCTAACGTTTCTGGTTCAATACTGCAGGCTAACGTTTCTGGTTCCAGACTGCAGGCTAACGTTTCTTGTTCAAGACTGCAGGCTAACGTTTCTTGTTCAAGACTGCAGGATAACATTTCTTGTTCAAGAGTGCAGGCTACCATTTCTTGTTCAAGACTGCAGGCTTACGTTTCCTGTTCAAGACTGCAGGATAACGTTTCTTGTTCAAGACTGCAGGATAACGTTTCTTGCTCAAGACTACAGGCTAACGTTTCTTGTTAAAGACTGCAAGAAAACAATTCTTGTTCAAGACTGCAGGCTAATGTTTCTTGTTCAAGACTGCAGGCTAACGTTTCTTGTTCAAGACTGAAGGATAACGTACCTTATTCAAGACTGCAGGCTAACATTTCTTGTTCAAGACTGCAGGCTATCATTTCTTGTTTAAGACTGCAGGCTAACATTTCTTGTTCAAGACTGCAGGCTAACATTTCTTGTTAAAGACTGGAGG
>JAVFBZ010140961.1:5977-21385 GCA_032466195.1 Katharina tunicata
CCAAGTGGGAAGGGGAGACAAACATTCTGACTCTAGCTAAGAAACACACTGCTGTACCAAGTGGTAAGGGGAGACAAACATTCTGACTAGCTAAGAAACACACTGCTGTACCAAGTGGTAAGGGGAGACAAACATTCTGACTCTAGCTAAGAAACACAGTCTGTACCAAGTGGTAAGGGAGACAAACATTCTGACTCTAGCTAAGAAACACACTGCTGTACCAAGTGGTAAGGGGAGACAAACATTCTGACTCTAGCTAAGAAACACACTGCTGTACCAAGTGGGAAGGGGAGACAAACATTCTGACTCTAGCTAAGAAACACACTGCTGTACCAAGTGGTAAGGGGAGACAACATTCTGACTCTAGCTAAGAAACACACAGCTGTACCAAGTGGGAAGGGGAGACAACATTCTGAGCCTACACAAAAAGGTTTAACAAAACACATTATGCCTCTTGACTTACAAGTTTTTATAAACATGAAGAACTACCCAGACACCTTCCCCGGCTTTGTTGACTTCCTGTACGTAATCAGCTTTGCTAATCTCTAAGACATCTCCGTATCGAGATTTTAATTTTGCCACTTTCATCTCTAGTAAACGCTGGCGTCTGGAAAGAATGAAAATAATATAGTTAATCAATCAGCAGCAAATACCAATCAATGCTGTACCATTTTAAGTCTACTATGTACAAGTAATCCACATATAACGATACAGAACTGTACTGAACAAAAACATACAATTTTAAGTTTTGGCACTTACTGGTTTTTACTGGTTTAATTAAGTGATTATCAATTCTGTTTGGCAATATTGAACTCTCTGAGATATAAAATGTATCAAAAATGCCCAAACTTAAAATGTAATTTTAAATGTACGGTAAATGAGATTAGCAAGATGGCGGCCAAATTAGAAAATCTCCCTCAATAACGGACATTTTGTTTTGACATTACTGCCGCAGAGCGAGTTATTGACACATACAGTCACTTCAAATGTTTTTTATAAAATCTAGAAAATAGATAATTAGTACTGACTAAGAAGGTTAGTTTCACATATGTGCTCCGCATTGCCCTGTACGATGCAGGAGCTACAACAAATGTAATAAAAAAAGGGCCTATTTAAATTTATTCACTACTTGTTTTACTTCAAAGTTAACTCGGTCTAATTGTGGCACACTAGCTTTGTGTCACTTGCAGTAATCAAAGTCTGTCCGTAATAAATTAGACTATTAGTGTAGGCTAAATTAACTTTTTAATCTTCAAAAGCTTGATTGTAGTTGTAAGCCCTACATTTAAGGTTATTTCACTTAAATGACGGCATGCCAGCCCAATGGGACAGGGTGAAGGAAACCACCCTACGAGATGCTTGATTTGATTGATTGGTGTTTAACGCTGTGCTCAAGGGTATTTCACTTTATGACGCTGCTGTATTTCAACAGTAGACATCGACTAAACTCAACCATAAACTGTGCAGTCAATTGAGGGTTTTTGCTGTTGGAAAGATAATGTGCCTACAGTGGTAAGTATGACAACATGAATATAATCTGGAAACACCTAAGCGTTGCCGGCAAACATAGAAGACATCACAATACACACATCACAATACGTAAACAGGACATTACTACAAATCACCTTCCTGATGCCCCTTACATGTACCTCAGAAAGCTACAGGGCAAAGGGGGCTCCAACCCAACCACCCGCAATTTTCAAAAGCCATTATGATTTTACCAGAAAAAACTCAAAAAGTAAATATACATGTAAACCCAGTTAATATTGGGCCATATTAGTGAACTACATGTATACAATGTTATTAATCTATAATCCCTGAAATCAGTGCAAGACGGGTTGTACAGGCATCAGATTTACCTTTGGTCTATGTAACCCTTTAGTTTGTTGCTAGATGAGATTCATTGTATTTGAGCTTATTTCACTAAGTAGACGTTGATTCAGTCTGATTGGTGAAGGAAACCACCTTTGTGGTCACTAGCAACAGAAACCAAGATGTCAAACAAAAATAATTAATACAGGACGCAAAAATCGGCTCCTCTTTGGTTAAGAGAGAACCAGAGCATTGGAAGCTCCAGCCTTCAAATAATTACCTGTATTCTTCAAACATACGCTCATCTTCCTCATCAATATCATCTTCATTCTCCTCAAGTTCATCCAGAGACATCCCAGCCAAATCTTTACCTGTAGAACCCACAGAACAACGTTATCATGAGTTACCAGTATGGATGTTTTGTTTATCTGATCTGGGACGAGTTTTACACAGTACTAAAGGCTCCAGTGTTGCAGTTCGCTTGGTGACGGAAACCAAACTAAACATCGCTGGTAAAACACAGATTTATTGATAGATTGATTGGGGTTTTACAGCTTACTTACATGTAGGGTTATTTCACTCATATGATATGAGGGCAAGCACAGAAGGCTGTTACCAAACCATCCGCTACAGGCATGGAATTCATGTGAAACATCATTCAGCTACCAGTACACAAAACATGACAGCACAAAATCATGTAATATCAGTTAGTTAAGTTAAGCCAAAGATTATTAAGTGGTGTGTGAGATTAAAAAGAAGTCAATATTTATTTATTTATTTGATTCGTGTTTACATCATACTCAAGAGTAAGCTTCAAAACAAACAAATTCTACACCCTGTCAAATTAATTATCCGTGAACTAACCTCCCTGTATTGGAGTATCATTTTATTTACTTTAAACTAGTAAAAATAGTATCGTTAAAGGTGTTTTGGTTTCAATAAGAGTTACCTCCCTTGCATAGGTTCACTAACATGACAATAGGGCAGTATAAAGTCACGTCCTGTGATGCAAGAGGTTTCTCAAGTCCCAAAACTGCTCCAAAGCAAAATAAAACACTGTTCTGAAAGACTACTATTACAAACATACGGCCAGAGTTTCAAGAATCTACCCAGAAGTCAATTAGAAGTGAACGAGACTTAGAAAGCCTATGGCGGGCAGGAGCCTCCTGTGTGCTGCCAGCTTCAATTCCACCACCAATAGCCTCCAAGCACATCTACTTCATCAGTTGTTTATCATAATGCATTGTGGGCGAAACCAGGGTTCGATGAGTAAACATGGCAGATTTCAGACTGATTTTACACAACAGGTCGCTGTGGGCATTGTGAGGAACTGGTTATAACCTGGACTTACTTAAACAAAACAAAACTTAAACAAAGGTTTATGCAGTTGAGCCCGGATTAAGTCCATAGTGCATTGCGGTAAACATCTGCTGATGTAGTTATTGGTGGACCCTATTAGGCTGGCATGCCAAGATAAGACTGAAATTACCTTAAGTATTTTGATTTGTTTGTATGTTTGATGGGGGTTCACGCCATACTTAAAGTTATTTCACTTATACGACGGCGTGCCAGCCCAATCGGTGAAGGAAACCACCTTAAAAGATGCTGGCAATATGCAAAACAAGACAAAACTTTTACATAATATTAACAAAACAGGACAGCATAACAAATCGGCATCCTGTGCTCTTTAGCTCAGACAGCACCAGGGCACAGGAGGCTCCCATCCAACCACCCGCTGATTAACGGATAATGGTACGTGTGGTTCATAATATACATGTAACTTCACCGAAAATTAACTTACATTAAATTGTTGGTTTACTTTACATAGACTTTAGAGTAACACACGCACTCACAAGCTCTGAATATTGCACTATCACAGAATCTCATGAAAAATTGATATTTTTCTCAAGAAGTACAAGTTAGAGGCTTTCCAATAATTCCAACATCAAATTTGTAGGTCAAAGGAGAGTTTTTTTAATAACTGAAAAACTAAAAGCTGAATTTTCTGTCAGAATTTTTAATTGGAAATGTCTCATTCTGCTGTCACAGCTCAGACACACTTTGATGTACCGAAGTCACTCCTAGTCAACCGTGTTAGCCACACCCCTTACAAGGTTCAAAATGTTCGTTACAAACAAGGTCATTCACCGCGGCTGGATAATTCTGAGCAAATATGGCCAGCCCTCCTTACGTTAAATTGAAATAACTGCTATATTTCTCCTGGTCCGTACAAGCTTTGTACCCAATGAATAATTTTTATTTTAACGTCACCGTTTTAATTTTTGAACAAACATCAAATCTTGTAAAAATCAAAGCAAACCGAATTAGCTGAAAAACAAAAATTTTGGATGCGTATGTGACTTTAAGTTAAATTTAATAAAACCATATCTTTAAAAGACCCACCTGTGCTCTTTTGATGTATAGTGTTTTCCACCATTTTAACAAGATCTTCCTCCGTCATCTCCTTCTCTTTTTGGGGAATGATTCCTTTAGAGCGCAGAACATCATTCCAATCAGTATCTCTGTTAGGGTCCTGTCAATAACAAATCATGTTTTACGAAAATTTAACCTTTGATTTGTTTGTTTGTTTGATTTAAATTGATTGGAGTTTATCGTCATACTCAAGAGTATTTCACCTATATGACGACTTTCTGTTGCCAGTGTATGGTGGAACACCGATAAGAAACCTAGTACAAAACATCCGGCGAACTCAGCAGCAACAGGAAATTTTCCTTTATATAATTAAGGTCCACAGGGGGGATCAAACCTTTTCCGGGTACAGTGAAGGAGGTTCCGTAGTCCAACACTCAACCACAAAGTCACCACGAGGCCCCTATTTAACCCACATTTTATTCTATGATGTGTCTCTTTTAATCCCTAGACATGCTAGAGGAGACAACATACAACACAGAACACCACAAACAAATGACCCCTTGATACCACTTAGCTCAGAAAGATATGAATTGGACGGGTGTGGGCATTTTATAATTGCACCTGGGCTGGAAGACGGCGTCAAATTAGAACTGTCTTGTTTTGAAAATGACATATTTGTAAATGTAAATGATATTTAAACTGATCTGATGTTGGCTTCCTGTATGTGCTCAGTTTTTTCAGAAATTGTGATAATACCTTTAGGTTAAAACCAAAGGTCTGAGGTCCACCCATGAGACATTTTGTCAGTTCACTGTGATAAAGTTTAGTATACAATGCACAAAAACATCCCTGAAACTAACATGCTTCAGCGAAGAATGTTGACCACGAAAGGCTCCCATACATGTTTACTTTCTTTAAAAGGCAAAGCATACCAATAAGTATGTTCTGAAAATTGATTCAAAAGAAAGTAGGCATGAAAGTATTATTCAGTACGCACAAGAGCTAACTTCCCTCATCAGACGCGGATTGACAACATGTGCGGTCGATCCTGGGACGAGACGCGTCTTTTTCCAACATAAGACGCACATCACCCGCAACTTGTAAATGATCGACTCGTCCTCGGATTGTAGCCTTCATAAAATCAATTTATTCGCTGCTTTTTGGCAATTACATTTATTTTACTGATCAGGGCAAACGCTATCTGTTTCGCCATTATGTTTTGGCAATTATCGATGTACACGAAAACATGAACCATGCGGAGATCTGGTCGTCATTTTTAAATATGTGAAAGTTATTTTAGAACCTGTGCTAGCCAAAATACGGCCGTTTATCAGTAATACTAGACCACAAATAATATGTAATAATAAAAGTTGTAATATTGTTTCGATATTATAAATGAACGAATAACCTGTAAAATCCATGTGTCATGTTAACAGCTGTAGTTCGATACTTGGTAGTCGCCTGAGCCCAGCCTCATCCAGGTCGTCCGATTTTGTTTTCACAGTGAATCAGGTTAGTTTTTCGTAAAATAAATAAAATAATGAGCGTGGACGAGAAGGATGTCGTTAAAACAAAACACTCGATCCGCGTCCAGTTGAAACAAGACAGGGGTTGATTGGAAACGAGAAGCACATCGCCCAGGGATTGTTGGCTTACAATGTGCACCCGATGTGCGGCTCGGAAGCAGATTTTAACAGACAAGACGCGACTTGAGGGAAGTTAGCTTCTGTGAGTACTGCACATGTAGCTGTATGGCCTCTGTTGAAGGATTCAAGGGCGTTCAGTATCTGCAGGATGGATTTGTCTCAGCGACTTTAGAGTTTTCCAATAGCAAGGAAATAAAACAAAAACCTCAAGTTACAGACTTTAACTCACATAATTGATCTATTATGATCATCAACCAACGACCGTACAGTCAATATTTTGGGTGTACAGTATGGTTGTTGGTTGATGATCATAATAGATTAATTGTGTGAGGTAAGCCAGTTTCTAGGACTACCCGCAAACTAGAAATTGAAAACGAGAATTGGCACACGAGTGGTCAGTGATCAGTGGTAATAAATGACTACAACGTTCATACTAAAATTGAGTTGATCAAATAGTTCTCTTGTGATGGAAGAGAAAACATTTGCCAAGAAAAATGTCTTACCTGCATTTTGAATCAAACTTCGTCCGGTCTGCTAAAAAGTCTCCAGTCGCTGCTTGAAATTTAGAAACTATCGAAGGGAACTCCCACTACTGAATCATGCCGTTGGTCTAAAGTGGACTAATCCAAAACAAGGTGTGACGCTCTTGGCCCGCTATGGGGCACTGCCGCTGATTTCTAGTTATTTAGTGCCTATTCGCTTAAAATTATGTGCTTATTTGACCAAGGGTCATTAGTAAGGCTGTCGGCTTAAATCAGTCCTATAATGAAATTAAAATTAAACTCTCACCTGACGATACTATGCTGAGACAGCTACGTGGCCAAACTGTGCGTTTAGGATTATCCGCTTCGTGAAGAAGGCGAGAGTGACCTAGTTTCGTGGGTGGGATTCCCCATGTCCTTATTTGGTAGTGAAGATATACGAAGACGTTGATTTTTTAAGGCTATTTTAAGGCGTGAGACGTCATTTGATTTAATCCTTCGCCGTTGTATATAACTTTAAAAGCTAGGTTGTACCTGATTATTACAATGTGATGAGACGTTGGCCTATATAAGCTTTGAAAACCGTGTCGTTTAGGTCTATAAGCCTTAAGGCCTAGGCCTGCCTACATAGGGGAATTAGCCTGAGCCTACAATGGATATTTCCTGTGAAACTGTTATTTTTCTAGTAGGAATAAGACAGCCGCATTAATTCTTATAAAAACAAACCATTTCCACTCTTTAGGGCCTACTTACCGGCACTTTACAGAAAGCAAAAACTTACCTATGGATGCCGCCATTTACCACTTATAGGTCTACAATGTGTTTTAGGTTATAAGCCTATGCGGTCATTTCAATAAGCTGAAATATTTAAGCGCGCGATGCCAAATGAGTTTCACCATTAAAAACAAGTTTAAACCACATAACATTATTCTCTATAACTACAGTTTTTATTTGTTTATTAAGGATTCCATATGAAATAGCAATAGGGCCCACATGTAGGCCTACACCATAAAATAACTATTGTGAAGATTTTAGAGGGTATTGAAT
Organism: Katharina tunicata; assembly: GCA_032466195.1. Taxonomy (NCBI): domain Eukaryota; kingdom Metazoa; phylum Mollusca; class Polyplacophora; order Chitonida; family Mopaliidae; genus Katharina; species Katharina tunicata. The sequence continues at coordinate 13,338 of JAVFBZ010140961.1, forward strand.
AATAGTTTCCTTTGACAAGGCAAAGTGGCACGAATAGTCCACCTTACAGGGGATCGTCCAACGGGATAATGCATCATTTTGGGAAACTGTTCAACACACAAATTTAAGGAATTATGTAACAGTTTCCGCCCTGTATATTAAGACTTTCCTAGTCAGCCGAAAACGCTTAGAACAAAAAAACACATTATAAAGCGAAGACATTATGGCTCATTGTTTTTTTTTTTTTTGTTGCGTTATTTTGCAATGTAAAAAACAATGATGTAATTCATCATAAACAGATTTTGTCCCCACTTTCAAAACGCTTTTCTGTCTCAATAGAAACACTTTAATGAATTAGAAGAAACACTTTTTTTGTGGACTAAACACGTATATAAGCGCTTTAAAACAAAACACTTCATAAACATGTTTAAAAGTGCTTTTGTAAAACGAGTTTAGCGCTATATTCAAACCACTGCAGTGTTTCATTTAAAAACATGTCACGTGTTAGTTCAGTGATAGTATGGATCAAATTTGTTTATGAAATGTTTGTTTTAAAGCACTTACGTGTTTAGTACACAAAAAAGTGTTTTTACCGAGACACAAAAGCGGTTTATTAGAACCAAAGTGTTTTTAAAGTGGGGACAAAATATGTTTGTAAAGAAACACATATTTTTTACAGTGTAGGAACTTTTTCCGTACTACTTTTACGCTGTGAGGTAAAATATCAACATGAAGTATGCCATTTAAAAGTGTGAAATTTGCATGAATTAAAATGAGGTTAATTTTCGATTAACCGACAAAGCAACATAAATCACTAATTATATGCAAGTTATTATATAGGCCTGGTATTGAATGTCATGGTTTAAATAGCTCTCATCGTTTCTGTGCACTATGCCTGAATTCCATAGCCTCCCCGGGCCCTATTTGACCCTCGCCTATTTGAGAATATATTATCTAATTGTCCCTCCAATATTTTAGTGTTCATTCTCTCCCCACTCCTGTGAGATTTGTATTGTTTGTTTTATATATGAAATATAAAAGTATTATCAGAGTCCCAAAGTTTGACATTATAAGTTTAATATATAAAGTGCCGATTAAATTTGTACATAGTATAAGGGTTAGCCCGTTTATATGTTTTTAATTTAGTCACACTACCTTGACAATCTAATGATTAAAGGCCTAATATTGGATGTCATTGCTTAAAATAGCTCTCATCGTTTCTGCGCACTACCTGAATTTCATAGCCTCCCCGGGCCCTATTTGACCCTCGGCTATTTGGACAGAATATATTATCTAATTGTCCCTCCAATATTTCAGAGCTCATTCTCTCCACCCTTCTCTGAGATTTGTATTGTTTGTTTTATATATGAAATAGGAAAGTATTCTGAAGAGTCCCTAAGTTTGACATTATAAGTTTAAAGATATAGGCCTACTATACCGCAGAATTTCGACCAAAAATCGACTGAGACGAATAAAACCGGGTTTTCTATATTTGTCTAGTAGGCTTATGGCCCAAAGTATAAGCTTTCAGAAAATATCAACCTCGAGAATGTGCGATATACTGTATTAAAATAATAATAAAGTTTGTAAAATCTGTAATGCGACAAGCATTATAGATTTTATAAACTTGATTTTTTTTTCGTTTCAGTCGATTTTTGGCCGAAATTCTGAGGTATAGTACATTTAATATACAGTGCCGATTAAATGTGTACATAGTAAAAGGGTTAGCCCGTTTATAAATATGTTTTTAATTGAGTCACACCATCTTGACTATCTAATAATTATATGACTAGATCCAGTTTTCCTATACAAGATTCCAACAAATGTCCAATCGCATATACGGTATGGCATATTAAGATTTGTTTGTTTAATTTTGTTTGATTGGCCCGGGTGTTTAACATCGTACTCAAGGGTATTTCATCTTTATAACGTCTTTGTGTTTCCAGTGTATGGAGGAAAAACCGGGAAGCAACCTCGTAAAAACCACCCCGCGAACTCCACAGCCACCCGAAATCTTCCCTTATATACCTAAGGTCCACAGGGGGATCGAACCTATTCAAGGTAAAGTGGGCATATTAATATTATAGCTTAGAATTGCTTAATTTCCGGGGCTATTTTTACCGCAATTATTAACGATAGAATCAATCGTGGCTTACTTCGTTTCCATTAGCGATGTTTAGCATACACATGGTATGAATAAGATTTGTACTCATTTTCGGTTTTTCACCACAGACCTGCTAAGCACTTATTCGGCATCTATAACACCCTTGAGTACGTCGTTAAACACCAATCAGATAATTATAAATAACATACATAACCATTTTCAACAAAACCTCTTTAAAAGACGTTTTCGACTGAACTAATATCACTAGTTAAAAGTGCACATGTCTTTACTTAGCTGGCTGACCTAAGGTATATAAGGGAAGTTTTCCGGTGGATGCTTAGTTCGCTCTTGCCCTCTTTTCCAACATACACCGGCAACACAAAGTCATTTACAAACAGATTTTGTCCCCACTTTATAAACGCATTTCTGTCTCAATATATAGTAACACTTAAATGCATTTACGAGAATAACTTTTTGTGAACTAAACATTTAAGTGCTTTAAAACAAAACACTTCATAAACGTATTTAAAAGAGTTTTCTTCAAACACTGCAGAGTTTAATTTAAAAACATTACATGTATACTCGTTTTTAATAAGACACTTAAGTGTTTACCGTGCTAGTATATAATGGACCAAATATGTTTATGACATGTTTGTTTTAAAGCATGTGCACTTAAGTATTTAGTACACTAAAAGTTTATATTGAGACAGAAAAGCGTATAATAGTGTTTTTAAAGTTGGGACAAAATATGTTTATAATGAAACACATTTGTTTTACAATGTATAGGTGAAATACTCTTGAGTATGACGATAAACACCAATCAAATAAATATATAAGTTGACACTGCTTTGTGTTCTCTTTAAATGTACACCCGTGTACTTTAAATATAGCCGCGGTTTATACAAGGGCATCGGAAAGGTGAACTACAGTGAGCTGCAGAGCCGGCTTATTTCAGTTCACCAATAAATGGCGGTTTGCGGTTACTGCTGACAAGCGTCGCGGTAACCTTGGCACGTTGATAGTCGAGGGAGTGGCTACACAACTTTAAGTGAATTAAATTGATTTTTTTCCAATCAAATTTCGTGAGACTGAAAAGAAGGACAATTCTTATCCGGATCAGATTTAGATCGCCCTTTTCCACCCGTGTAAACGCAAACATAAATTCTGATTTGGATCGGAGCCGGCTCAGACCGACCAATTTTTGCCCATGTAGTAGCGGTTCATAGAGAGGTTCACACACAGGTTCATAAAGAGGTATTTTTGGAGGCATACACTTTGCTGTTCCCAAACACTGGTAATGAAAAGTCCAAATATCAGTGAAATTCCCTTGACTAAGATGATAAACCAATGCAAGGAGAAAAATAATGTATTTTGATATAGGATAAGCCCAGAAATAGGGCAATAAAAGCACTTATATTGACCATTGTGCTTTCAGTAGTATATCGGTTTGCAGCAATTCACCTTCCTTCTTGATTTGCCGTTAAGGGGAATCGCGGCTCTGACTGGATGCTATGAAAACTGTTCAAATGTAAACTAAATTTAAAGCTCTACATATATTAATTTAATTCTTTATTTATTTAAAGAGGATTACACACAGTCCGAAGACTATTTGGTGGCCTCCTCAAAATAAACATAATTATAAGAGTAATAGTAAAATTGAAAACACCTTAACCATTACAATGTAAATGAATACAATAAGAGTATGAACATGCCAGTAAAATATTGACAAATTTACTTTGATAAGTAATTAATGGGAGAATATTGAGTTATAGTTACGCATTTAATGTCACTAATTAATCAGCATTAAAAATCAATTTGTTATCTTCAAGTGTAAGATCAATACTGCCTTTTAAAAGATCTGTACATATATAATCTGGAAATAGATCTAAACAAAGCTGAAAGTGAACTCCAGGACTTTAAATTTGCAGTGGCGAGAAGGTCTTTTCGTTGGGCAGCATGAAAGTTGGACAGAATAAAAGAAATGTTTCGGGTCTTCAAATCTGTAAACTCATGACGGGCAGGTTTTATTATCAATTCTATTTTAATTCGCCAATTGAGCATTAAACATTACAACAAGATTTTCTTCCTTTTAATTTCATCTGTTCTCATCATATGTTTTTTAAATTATATTTCTTATCACGAGTATTGCTTAATTGAACAATTATATCGTTATATAAGTCTCTGATGATTCCAGTCGTCTTAAAGGTTATAACTGTTGAGATATTTACCAAAACGATAGCTCCAAAAGATGGCTGCAAACGAAACATACTCATTTTGGAGATTTCCCCTTCCAAGGTCATCCGGTGCGGTCCTTCGTGAAACAATAGCTGTTAACTGTTGGTGTTTTGTCCTTCAAAAAGAGTCAACAGGAAGCCATTATTTGTGGTCTTGCTAAATGTGAACACTATGATTCATGTGACATGTTTTGTGCCCTTGTTTCTCATCTTGTCACTATTTGTTTCCTTGCAGAGACAAAGAGGTTTCTGTGTAGTCCTCTTTGCACGCCGTACCATAAGTTCAGCCATATTTACTGCTAATTGACTTCCGAGTACAACCTTGACTTTCTGGAGGTACGTTTTAAACACCTGCCTTTCAGAAAGGTATACTTTGTGTGCATTTATGGGATTTGACCATCTATTTAACTCCCATGTGAGGTTATAACTAAAACAATAAATTGTTACCGGAACTGGAATAGGATTCTCGAGAAATATGACGTGACTTAATGGCTCTATTATCATCAGGAAGCATTGCAGCCCTAAACCAATACGACCAAACCAATACATGACCGTACGGCCATCGACAGTTTGGGTAACATGTCCTTTTGAAAACGCCTTTTTCAAAGGATGAGTTTACGAATCAAATTAAACAGTCGACAATCTCTGCATGACTATATATAACACCTTTATCAGGTTGAACCTTTATTAGGTTGACCTCACATCTCTTCTTGTACTATTACAATTCTTTATTTATTTATTTACTTGTTATTCAGCATGCTACCCAATCGCACGCATGCGTGCTAGAGTTGACGTCTAAGGCCCCACAGCCCACACTGCCCCCACTAGCAAGGGTCTGTTGTGACAAAGCAGTTGGCAATTTATCATCGTTAATCCGTACCATGTACGCACATGGGCTAAATATTTACGAGCTATCCAATAATCCAACAAAAGGAACGGTCCACGCAGTAAGTAGGCATAGACACGATATATGCCCGATCTGTTTATAAATGTTCTATAATCCCCTTCGTTCCAAATAACCTGAACGCGAAAGACATGATAATTAAGTTTTCCGGTCATTGATAATGAAAATGTTTATCAATCAATAACTTTTCCAAGTTTGATTTAGTGTTGTCGGCAGGATTTAGTTTGAAGGTTGGCCACAGTATCTGATTTCAATGTCTATAGACAGTGTAAGGCATAGGAATAAAACATTCACCGATTCTAGTTTCCGTTCGCCAATATAACCTTGTGATCGCCATGCAATGTCTTGTGGATATTCACTATGTCTTTAAGCTCAACTCGCAATACATTTTTTCTTCTGTGAATCAACTATGTTATCAGTCTTCTGATAACTATTCCGACTGGGTAGCAACTTCCGAATAACACGGGAAATGTCCCACACTTTATAGTAACAAAATAAGGGTCCGACGAATTACACCCAATAGACATATCTATCTCCTAATCTTGTATACGATCAACAGGATATCAAGAGCAATATAGCACCTTCCGGCATGAGTTTTTAGGCCATTATATACTTCTGAGCTCATGTATTCAGCGAGGCGAATTGAGGCTGATTCCTTGAATGTGCGTAATTACAATGCTTATTCTTCTCAATTTGAACATTTCGGCAACAAGATGGAATGTTCTTAGAAGTGAAAGATCTGAAATAAAAAAGGATAATCCTGATTAAGTGGTATATTTAGAAGCTGGACACATAGCAAAAACATGAGTAAGATGAATTTTCAAATTCTGGATATATTAATAAGCAACGTTCGGCCCAGATGGTAACATCGTTTTCATGCAATACAAAAACGGTCTTAGCAGCTTTGCCGGAACGTTGCTTGTCAATAGGCATGGTAAGTCTCCTTCGCTTCTGCTTTACTTCCGGATACATCCTCGAAATTGTGGCGCTTTATTTTGATCGGGGGTCGTTCAGAATGGGGTTTCTTTTCCTTTTGGTTCAGTTATAGGACCGGACGGAAAAATTGTCACATTGTTAACTTCCAGTTTTAATATTATATATAAAATAAAAAAAATAGCATGTACCCGGAAGTTGTAGGAATATCGTGAAATCTCTTGTGAAATCTCTCCAGCGAATTACAGGTCCTATATATCCGGAAGTTGAAAATCCATATGAAAATGGGAGACGCAATAAATAAACAAACATGTAGTTTTATAATCCGATTAAGCGAACATACGCTGTTTTGTACGTTACTTGCATACTTATTGTTTAAACATTTACACAAGTGTAGTAGGCTTGCTGGGTTCATGTTTGAAACTGTTGTATATTGTTGCCTTGAATCATTTTGCTGAGTGGCAAGAGGAAGACGATTTGTTGCGGCTTCTTTGTCCATACAGTTGTCCATGTTATATTTTCCATAAAACTTGTCTTCTACGCGTTGCGCCTGGTTTCTTCATTACCTGTTTTCAATGACTTGACAGTAGGGTTTTCTTCGTTCCCTGAGACTGCAACGCCACAGTAGCAAAAATTACATCAGACACGAATTTAAACACCAAACACAACGTTATAGATGTTCTAATATCATACCTATTATATAGACTACATAAGAATGGATTTGTATATTTCGTGTAGTATCTGAAACTAATTGATGAATTGGTGACTGGACGTGTTACTGATGCGCATGCTCGAGTTTGTCGATCCGGCTCACTGAAAGTAAACCAAAACATAAGAAAATAAAGCAATTTTATAACGACAAGGATGGCCAACTGATTGATTTATTGATTGATTGATTGGTGCTTATCACCAGTCTAATAGTTTTTCACGTACACGTACTTGACGGCATATATAACAGCAGTAAGCAGAGACTTTAAGCGGGTGGTTAGGTGGGATAATCTGGAAGCCGATTTGTTGTGGTGTAGGCCTACTGTTTTTTGTGCTGTAAATGTATTGTGGCGTATTCTGTGTTGATGATTTCCTACATCCATTGCGCTGGCACGCCGCAATGTAAGTGGAATAACGTTAAGTATGGCGTAAAGCATCAACCAATCAATCAGACACACAGAGAGATTTGAACACGCCCAGGTGAGTCCTACACTTACTCACGCTTTGTTTTAATTAAACATATTCTTCTTCTTCTCGTCTGCGTTTCACATACACCTCTTGTTACACAAACAGACCACTCGTCCCAGGGTCCCCGTATATCTAAAAATCAATAACTGAAAAATACTGGAACTCGAAAATACTGGAACTCGAAAATACTGGAACGCCATGTGAGTCATTATTTATTGAATTATTTAGAATCAAACAGTCTTTTATACAACAGACAATCCGGATTCCGGAGCTTTTAATTCTTGTCAAACGGCCCTTACGGCCCTAATCGACTGTTGGAGTCATGGCATAGACCAGGGTTACCTTATTGGCGCCATTTATTTTGATTTTCGTAAGGCATTTAACCATGTTAATCACTCAATCTTGTTAGAGAAGTTAAATCTATATGGTTTACACCATGATGCCATTTCATTTTTCGAGTCTTACTTATCACTTATAGAAGACAGAGTCTGACTTCCAATGGTTGCCAATCAGATACTCTTATAAACACCGCTGGGGTTCCCCAAGGTTCCATATTGGGCCCCCTACTTTTTTTGCTCTATATCAATGACCTGCCCCTTAACCTTTCAAATTGTAAACCAGACATATTTGCAGACGATAGTACACTTCATTCGTCTGCAAGCTCAAACGACCAACTAGGTCAAGAGTTAACCACAGACTTGGAAAAGGTTAGCAAGTG
>JAVFBZ010140983.1:8315-21379 GCA_032466195.1 Katharina tunicata
GACACAGAACAGGACGCCACAAGACACAGAACAGGACGCCACAAGACACAGAACAGGACGCCACAAGACACAGAACAGGACGCCACAACAAATTGGCTTTCTGATACTCTTTTGCTCAGAGAGCACTTTGGCTCCACCCAAAATAAAGAAATAAAATAGATTTGTTTGTTTGATTGGTGTTTTACGCCGTAACATTGGGTCAAAACTAGGGCCAATAGCCAGGCTTTCTCGTTCACAGCTGTATTCAAAATACCTAGTGATAACATACAGGGCCCATCACCCAAGTGAATCAATGAGCTACTGACCTTGTCTGTGTACTGGATTACCCTCACCGGACGGCCTTTGATCAGTGCATAGCAGAAGAGAGTGATCACCATCACAAACAGGAAGTAGCTGGTGTGCATGAGATGAAGGTTAATCACAGAGCGGTCATGCTGGCAAATAGAACAAGACAATTAACCTCAACTGCTTGCTTCATTGACATACACCATACTAAAGGTTGTACCCATCCCAGTACTCTTACTTAACCTTGTATCACTTACTGAATGAGAGCAAAACAAACAGACTCCTTTACATTTAAAAAGTAACGCTTTCCTAGTCCTTTACAAATACATGACGACCGAGATGGATTTTCAACTTCTGGATATATTTATATAACTGGATATTAAAAATCCACCTCAGTCGTTTTTGTAATGTACCCAGCTTGCAAATGCCACTCAAACAAGAAAAAGTTTATACTTGTATACATTTCCGCTATAGTTTGTGAACCATAAGTCCTTGGTCCAGCACCTACCATGGTAAGCATGACTGATAGAGTTCTATCTATCTCGTGCTGCAGTCTCACTAGGGGGCGCCTCTCACAGCGCACATGGTCTGGATCTCCCTGACTCTTGCGTTCCACCATCTGTGCCCAGTACTCGATTCCAGTCTCCAGACTAGAGTTGCACACAGGACGTCTATGTTACAGAAACAATAACAACCATGAGCTGACAGATTTAAGTCAAAAGCTTAAAACATCATTACAAATAAATGAATTATTTTTTCTGTCTTTTTCTGAACTATTCTGAACTCTAGAATCTGTTCAGTATTAGAGAGTGTTATCCCAAATAAAAGAAAATACTATTACAAATAAATTTTTCAATATGTTTATTTAAAATCATGGCATAATAAAGACATAGAAAATGTGTCTATTAATAATTATTATAGTACAATAATTGTTTATGATGTTTTATGACGTTTTGGCATAATAAATACATGTTTATATCTATGTATTTGTTAAATTTTATGAGAACCACATGGAAGAGCAAACAATTTTTTTGGGAATGTGTGTATTTCCTCTGTAAATAAAGTTATTATTATTATTATTTTTAGGCATTTCAAAATCTGTAACCTAAAAAAAGTTTAATACTTGATCAAGTTCAAGTTTAAAGAAAAATTTAAGAAGACAGTATTTCTGTTCTGAAGTTTTATGTCACATCATAAAGACCATAAACATTTGGCAAGTGTGACACACTTATGTTTCTCATCAGCCATTGCATTATTCTTTGTTTGTTTGTTTGATTAATGTCGTACTCGAAGGTATTTCATTTATATGACGACGGATTCTCCACTTCTTAATCTGCTCTACTCAATACGGCGGAAAACCGGGAGGAAACCTCGTAAAAAACGCCCCGGCGATTGCCGAAGTCACCTTGTGTGACTATACCTCAGGTCCACCGGGAGACTTAAACCCGTGCGGTACATCGAAGGAGGATCTGCAGTCAGACTCGCTAAGCACTGAGCCACGGCGCGGGCCCCCAATAGCATTATGATTTAAATGTTTAATTTCAGAAGTTGGACACAAATACTAGGACTACAGAATCACGTTTGAAATCACAAGTTCACACAGTTGACACTCCATTGTGGACTGATAATGTGAAGACTTAAACAGATCCAAATAGGTTATAAATGTTAACTGAATCAGTATGTATGTGAATTCTCTAGCAGTGGTACAAACCTAGTCAAGGGGAACATCCCAGCCTGTGATTGTAGTGTAACACATGTTAAGATGGTAACACTACGACATGCAGTGCCGCGACGACACATGGTTTTATTCCATTCATAGGGAAGCTCCATGGTAACGTTAAGCTCTGCCTCACCCAGATCACCTTCAACACAAACATACATCAATAATTATCTATCCACTGTTGGCGTAGCTGTGAAATATAGTTTAATTTAATCAAGTTTAAGAAGAAATCTGTGCAACTTAATAGTTTACTCAAATGTTGCTCTGCCTTTCCTTCCAAGACATTTACTAAATATAGATGATTTTGAAATTTTTTGAAGGTTTAACTAGTGATATTGGGGTTAGGGGGGTTTACAAGATTTACTTTGGCATTTTCTTTCACAGCAATCAAGTCAACCAAAAAGTGTAAGCAGATTCATTGAAGACAATTAGGGAGTGAGTAAAGATCCCTGGCTAGAGCTGATCCCCCTGGATATAGGTGAGCACATTACCTATGAATCCAAGTTGATGCCCGAGGACTGTGGCAGACAGGTGAGTGACATTGTGAGGAATACTCAGAAACTCAAATGTGGGCTGTAACTCCACGGCCATCTGTACGGACACCGATACATTACTGAAAAACAAAAGCTTGGATATAGTATTCATATAATAAGACAACATACCATTACTGTAAAAAAACACACAAAAACTACATAACAGGATATAGAACATATAGTTACTTCCACATGTACTTTCTGTTTAAAATTGTAGATATCTGTCATGCTATATTTTATCATGTTCATATTCTATCAAGTCCTCTAAGAAGAGGATCATCGTTTGCATCTCTTTGATGTAGGATTAACATGCATGCTCACATGTCAACACTGATAAATCTCTTTGATGAAATCTCTACTGCCAGGGTTCATAGAAACTTTTGCTACGTACCCAAGGCAATAACTACGTTTATAAGATTATAACAGTACAATAGGAAAGCAAAATAGAACATTATTTTATTAATGTACTACCAAAAACTGAAATGTACCACTGGAAGGTAAAAAAGCTCTTTGCTTCTCCTTTGAAGAAGTCACATTTTAACCCGAGGTCTACCTAACTAGTGCTCTCCCATTGAGTTTGGGAGTAGAATGTAGGAGGTTTCTTTAAGTGCTGAGTTTTCTTTTTCATGTAATTTGCTCATTTTCTCCCCTTGGACCTGGTCTCATACTGTATTATTCTTAGTGACAAAGGAAATATGCTAATTGCTTGACACTTACCTTCTCCAATCAGAGTTTAAAGGAGTTGAGCTCACATTGTGAACCTTGACCTTGTCAGCTCTCCGTGACCTCGACCTATCATTGCCAGGGGTCGCAGGAGAGGTCAAGGTTTGATATTCTGTACTGTTTGCAGGAATACAAAATTCCATAGCTCCAAAATTCTTCAGGAATGTGTTCCAGTCCTGTTAAGAAAGATTAACAAAAATTGCAATAGAACAGAAATCGACAATAACTATCGACAATAAAACATTATTTGACCAAGGTATGCGGACCGCCTAGAATAGATTAGGATGATTGCTGTAGCATATTTTCTATGTTAATTTAGACGTTGAATTTCCTCCGAGTAATGTTTAAAAGATTTTTCTAAAATCCAGCTCAATATACTAACGGTTAACCCCAATATGATTACCCTTAATTTGTTAATAAAAATTCTTTTCAGTCAGATATGATATATAATTTGCAAATAATAAATTGAATATTGTATTTTACTGTTTTTTGTAGCTGCAATGGAAGATTTCCTGAAAAATATTGTTAAATTTTAATGTCCACAACCCAAATAAAGATGGGAATTGTTTCTTTATCCCTGTTGAAAATTAAATGCCAACAGAACTTTTGAAGTGCACTATACTCCAATGCCACACTTGGACACTTTCTTTTATCCACCAAAAAGTGTCCTAAATGACATAAACTACATAGAGATGGCGAATAACTTCTTGATCAAGTGAATGTTACCATGTCTAAGTAGTCTAAATGTAACGTGAAACAATAATCTCATTAGATTAACATCCAGACGAGTCTTTCTTAATTATGCTAACATAGAAACCATAACAAACAGTCACATGTAACTTATGCCTCTGTTTATCAGATATTGTGATTTGATCTCCTAAATTGATTATGCTGCATACAAAGTCCATTAATCACATACGTGTGCCTTTCGTTTGCCATGTTTGTACATACTGCAAACAGCATTGAGAACTTACAAATGAATGATTATGTCACACCTGAACTCCTTTTCATTCATGTTAGTGCTGAATATAACGTCATACTCTAGAGTATTTCACCTATATGACGACTTTATCTTGTCGGTGTATGGTGGAAAACAGAGAAGAAACCTCATAAAAACAACCCCGCTATTGCCGCTAACTCCGTAGCCACCAGAGGAATATTTGGTAATTATTGTAAAATGATGTCAATTAACAGTTGTATCAGTCACATTATCACATCCTTTCCCACAAAGTTGGGTTGGTCCATACATTGTAATACATTAATACTTGTATTATGAGACTGCCTTAGGCTTCCATTGCCGTTTACATAACGTAGATGATATACTTCTAGTTACGGACTTCTGGTTGCATACAACATCTCCCTCCATATGCATTGTGTTACCCATTAGTCACTCACCTCTGTAATATCAGGGTTGGTTAACTCCTTGACCTTGACATAGTAAGCCAGTGTGACCAGGACGACGGCGAATCCACCCAGACACAGCATGAATATGACCAGTGGTGGACGACTCTGGGCAAAGCCCTTCAGATTCTCTCCCATACCTACAGCCATTATTTACCCTTCTGTAAAACACATAGACGGTCAACTATACAAAATAGACAAGCACATAGATGCATTCACCCATATGAAAGCACATCAAACAAACATTAATTTTGTCGCCATTAAACTTTCACAAACATAGATTGTCTTACCAGTGGCAAAAATATCTCTTCTTTTTTTATTTACTAATTTCTTAAATTTATTGAGTGGAGATGGCAGTGACAAATCCTGGGCAAAGCTTTGTTTCTCCTGTTTAAACAGGAACAGACTTATCACTGGTATACCAATTTATTTCATGTTTCCAGCAAATAATTTATGCAATATCTGACATTAAAACATAAGACTCTGAGGCCTTTATGGGGCGACAACAGTACCTACACGTCACCAGCTTACGGAACCCGGAGCTTAAATGTCAAAGGTAAGAGCTACAGGTTTCTTGCAATATAAATTGTCCTTTGTAACATGCCATCATTTGGAATACCATTAGCTATCATATGGCACAAACTATCCTCCTCCCACCACCCGTGTCTATGATCTACATTCTGACCCTCTCCTGGTTATGTGGAAAAAAAACATATACTTGAAAACATTTAAAGCAGAGATTAGGAAAACAACACTGCATACAGAGTGACAGTTAAGTTGAGACATTTGACCACCCATAACTTGCCGTTTGCGAGAGCTTGCATGACAACATGAGATCAAGGCAAAAAGGACCCCACAAAACACCAATTAGATTCAATAGTTTGGATATATGGTTGTTGGTTACTGATCATAATAGATTGGTAATGTAAGTCTTAAAAAAATAATGTTTTGTTTAATTTTCTTGTTATTTGGAGCTGCCAAAAAGTCCAACAATCCAACTCCAAGGCAACCCATTTGAAATATGGTTAGTTCAGTTATTTTTAGGACTAACACGTCGCGCTCATAATAAACAGAAGTTGTCATCCATATATAGGTCTTATGTTCTATAGAATTGCAAGTTTGCTGGTTTGATCGTCTATCAGCCAAATCGGCAGGAGGACATTTTCTTGTTCTGTTTTTTTTTTTCCTCTTAATTTACTTACGAATCTTATACGATACTGTATGTATACAACTATCAACATTTATTATAAACATAGCATCAATGACATACCCAACCTTTAGAAATTACCACCGAATAGCTTCAATATTCTGGTTAGCGCAGGAAACAGTGTAACCTTTCAGAAATATTATTAACAAGACTGATTTACGTTAAATTGTTTACATTAAGCACAACATAATTTTGCGTACGCGTCGCCATCTTCAAAAATGATCAACGTAAATTCTCGTTTAACTTCAGTTGTCTCGCGTGACGATATACATGTATTGCCACGCCTTTTATCATGTGTATACATGACAGTTGGCTAAATTAAGTTTTTTTATATATCTATATATTTCGTCTTGGACGGTTTTGTTTCATTACAGTTTGTTGAGTAGTATATAAGTCTAATCCTTTAAATATAGAACCAAAAAATAGGATTCTAAAACTTGCACAAGATGTCTATTTAGAAGCGAAATGGAAAATTTGGGAGTCAAAACAAAAGCGTGTGATTTTCGACGTAGTCAGTTTTTTGACGTCATAGTCGGCATTTGATTGGTTGGTAGTTGACAGGTGTCAGTCAAACACCACGTGGTTTGTGTAGATTTCGCGTAGCGCCTGTGTGTTTTGATCCAGTCGCCCGCCATCTTATGTTTAGTGTGTAAATCTTATCAATTATTGTGCTTTTTCGCACCAGATTGACTTCATTTTCTCCGAGATATACTATAAAAGATCCCCCGATTGGTTACTGCAAGATTCACTGACCGTTTCTGAAGTGATGAGTTTGGACACGTTGTTAGAAGCAGCCGAGTTTCTGGAGTGTGGCGGGCCAAGCAAAGAGAAAACACGTGGTAAGTCGAGCACATGGGCAACTCCTCGCTTTATTTGTGTTTTTAATCCGTTGCTTTTTTGCTTTAAATCTTATTATTTTCCATATTGATTCGATCAGAACTTGCTGGTATACGTGAAAGTACCCAATTGATGTATTTAGGTTATGAGGTTATGTCCTATTTTTGCCTCCTTGTCCAGGTTGTGTGATCATTTTCTTGTCACAAAATTTGATTTGCATATTCATGAGGCATGTCTGAACGTACGTAATTTGTGGCGAGAGTGTTTCTCAAATGTTTATGTATATATTTCCCAGAAGATATTGGTCGGGATTTTCACGCATATTCAAAATCATCTCCGACAGGCTATGCTTCAGATGGATCAAATGATAACGGCTTTGGGAAATTCTACTCGAGCAATGAAGACTGCAAAGACAAGAGGCGTTCTGGCGGGTGAGTGCGCGTGCTCGAGTTCCGCGTGATACTATTTATAGACTGCCACCTCAAAACAGCGTGACGTGCTTTAGAAATGTCAAACTTGTGTTATTGAGCATCCGTTTTAAACAGAGAATTACCAGTTCGGAAAAAACAACTGAGAGCTAATTTAGGTTTTATGAATTAAATATAACATTGTCAATACGTTATTTATGGATACACAAGTTTGTTATATTTCAGTTGGCAGAAGTCAACATATTTGTGCACGTGACTTGAAAATTATGTAGGTCATCACTCAAAAGTAAACAACACTTTCGATATCTTGCTTTACAGCATCATATGTCTGTTACTTTGTTAATTAAAATATATTTTTAAGCTGAACTTCCAAGTGCTCTTTCATAAATTTGTCATAAATCTAAAGAATATGTAAATTAATTACAATAGATGTTTCCTGTTCAAGACAAAACCTTATTTTCTTGATTTGAGTAGAGCTGGCACCAGGGAAGTACACAACAAGCTGGAGAAAAATAGGTGAGTTTGAAATTTGAAAAATACGTCCCAGCCGAAAAAGGCTGCAATGAAACCATTATGTACAACAAGCCTGTATTTTAATTGTTTTCTGGCATAACCTTAAAATCATTCCTCTAAACATTCATGATAACCTATCACTTGCCTTTTTTTATGTGCATTAAAGACAAAATAACTCAAAATGGATTTATACTTTATTCCTAAAAACTCCATTTCATTGCCAAATTGACCAAAATCTGTTGAAAAAACCGGTCTTCCTTAAATGAGTTTAGATAACCATGCGAAGTCCCCCGTGTGTCCTGTTCTTCACCAAAAGCACAGACCTGGGGCCCGTTTCACAAAGCGCTCTTAGCTTACGTTGAACATAACTACCATGACAACACAATGCCTCCAGTACTGGTCGCTATGGCATTTACGTTCAACGTAGCCTAAGATCGCTTTGTGAAACGGGCCCTGCTGTATATCTATTATCACACATTCACGCTAGGTTGTGAAATGTTTCTTTCTTCAAATAATCATTGCCATCATATAGGTTTATCCTTTAACTTTTCTTCCATTTTTTTGGTAAGCTTATAACAAAATTGGACTGGCACAATTTGAAAAAATAATTATCAGAAGTATGAACTGTAGACAAAGAATTGAAACAAGTAAATTTGGTCAACATTTTGCTTAAGCGTAGCCAGCTTCTAAAGTAAGGGTAAGCCAGCACTTAAGTCCCCTCCGCACATACCAAATAATTTAAAATTCATTATACATTTATAGTTTGTGCTTTAAATCAAACTATAATGATTTTACCGTCTTAATGGAAGTAAACCTTATTTTGAATTTAATACCGAAAATACCTTAAAAATAAAAGAAAGTTTTAAAATAAGCCCATCAGTCTCAAAATATAATCAAAGCATGTGGGTTATTTATTATTTGAAGTTTAAGTATAAAATGAAAACAAACCAAAGCAATGTGAAAAGTATCTGAAGATTAGGCATCATTTTATAGCAAAGTTATTTGTTACTTTATTATAATCTCAGTAATCTCAGTAGCCAGCTCTCTAGGTAACTCAATAACAACAAAACAAATTTATGGGTAATTTCTAGATAAAAAAGACACCATTTCAGTGTCCCTGTGTAAGTGCTTACGTAGAGAAATATACGCAGCCTTTACCTGGATACAAATTTGCTAGTTCTACCGCGAGCCTCTGTAGCTCAGTCAGTTAGAGCGTTGGCCCTGCTAGCCAGAGACCCGAGTTCGAATCCCGGTGGAGGCAAGCTTAATTTCCTTTCTCTACATTTATACAAAAATGTATAAATAACAATTGTGAAACACAAATTTATTCCAAGTGAACTTAAGAGATAAACGATTGTTGAAAAGGCGCCATTTCCCTATTTAGTGATCGCTCATTTCATTCTGGACCAGGCCTCTGGATTCAGCTGCTATGTTTTGAGAAGCACTGGCGGAACATAATTTGTTTGAAATAATTTATTTGACATTGTGATTTATGATTGTGTTTATGTTTGATGTTGAAGTACTTCAGCGCCAAAGTGAAGTAAGTTCTTCATCGCCATAGTGAAGTAGGTACTTCAGCGCCAAAGTGAATTAGGTACTTCAGCGCCAAAGTGAAGTTAGTACTTCAACGCCAAAGTGAAGTTAGTACTTCATCGCCAAAGTGAAGTTAGTACTTCAGCGCCAAAGTGAAGTTAGTACTTCATTGCCAAAACGAAGTTAGTACTTCAGCGCCAAAGTGAAGTTAGTACTTCATCGCCAAAACGAAGTTAGCACTTCAGCGCCAAAGTGAAGTTAGTACTTCAGCACCAAAACGAAGTACACAACACTGTATGCTTTAGCCCACTATAAAACACCAATCAATCACAACT
Source organism: Katharina tunicata (assembly GCA_032466195.1). NCBI lineage: Eukaryota > Metazoa > Mollusca > Polyplacophora > Chitonida > Mopaliidae > Katharina > Katharina tunicata. Next base: position 17,831 of record JAVFBZ010140983.1, read on the forward strand.
TTTACCTGTGATTTCTTGTGTTAATTGCTTTAGAAAAAACAGGGTTTTAAAGTCCATGCATGTCCAGAAATGTAAAGAAATTCAAACTTAATGCAATCAGTGCCTTCAATTGTTCATTCATCATAATTCCTGATTCTGTATATACTTTGAAGCTGGAAGTTTGTTTGTAATATGCCATAGGAGTTTAGGACTGGATTGGAAACATTGAAAAGGAGGCCTTGTCAAAAGGGAGGGGTCTACTGGTGTGCTCCTCTCTTGATGCCCCTGTCCTTGGGGAGATTGGGAAATTTAGATGCTGTGTTGTCATCCTGCAACAAGAAGCTGAAAGTTAATTGATACAAACGGACTCAGTTGATTAAATTTTCACTTTTCAGACAGAGCCATACCAGAAGTACCTCAGCTTTCCCTAACATTTCTAGTGGAAGAGGGTATGGTTTATCCACATTTAAAAAAATAATGATGAGTTACTGATGATAATTTTGTCACTGTTTTTACGCAGACGGGCCCACCTGAAAGAATGTTTCGACACCCTGAAATACCAGGTGCCGTCCATACAGGATAAGAAGACGTCTAACCTCACCATACTGAGGGGCGCACTCAGATACATACAGGTAGGCCGGATTCAGTCAATTCTCCCTCAAACAAGTTTATCGCTGCCACAGCAAATGCCTTAGGATTTAGCATATATACTGAATGGATGAGTCTTTACACAGATTACAGAGAACATTATCCTTTAATATTTTAATATTTCCTTTTGCAAGCGTACTGTCATACTAAGTGCTGGAGAAACTTATCTTCCCAACTGAGCTAATGCTGAAGTGATTTCATATAATTTGGATGTGTTACAGTGCTCCCTGTTGGGTGGTTAGGTGGAAGCCTCCTGTGCCCTGGTCAACTCTGAGCTATGGGGCATCGGGAAGCCCGTTTGTTGTGGTGGCCTAAAAGAGCAAACAACCAATCAATCCAAAAATCTTATTATTTTATGAAAATGTACAATATATTCCTTAACACCATCATTATCCAAGTTTAAGACTAGTTTAAACATGTGTCCAATAACAGATTATCTTTAACAATTTAAATCGAATAAATATATATCTATAAAATATCAGACTGCCCTTAAAATTTAGTAATATACAGAGAACTTTTGTTGTCATTTGTACTTTTAGCACATTCCTATGGAGCCAAGTTATCCCAGAATTTAGCTCTGCATTTTGCTCCGCCCACTTTGCTTATTATGCCATCTTCTCTCTCAATCAAAGAAGTGGGCGGGACTTAGCTTAAGTATTAACATTAAATTCTTTAAAGCTGACTGAGCGGTGCTGTAGCTGTGACCTACTTTGTAGCCCAAGTCTGCAGACTGGTTGGCAGCTGGAATGGTCTGATTGGCTACTATCAATAGACACTGCCATGTGGCTGGTCTGACCTTTTTCTTGTGAGAGAAAAATCACGGCAACAAAGAAGCAATCAAAATGTGACCTTTGTTAAATGTGTTTTATAACTGATTTAGGTATTACCTTGCACCAGACTTGTGAGAAAAAAATAATATGGTTTTATGCATATAGTTTTGTTTGTGTCTTCAGTGTATGTTAATTGTTTACATAAGCTGTCTGGGTCATGTTAGGTATTGGTGACAATAGGTTATACTTACTTATCTGGACAATCTCAAATAATCCCATTACTATCATAGGAGATAACATTAAATGAAAACACAAAACAAGTACTTTTTAGTTTTGCTATTTTTAATAATTGTTGAGTGAATTTGGAGCCGAAATCTTACACTTATATCTATATAACCAAGCTAAAACAAGTGATTGATTGATTGATTGGTGTTTAACACCATGCTGATGGGTATTTCACTGGTTTGAGGGCAGAGTGTTCGACCAGTAAAGAGCGACTGCAGCGCAACCAAAGAATGTGAAGTCACATAAGTGTTAGCTTTGATTGAAAGAGAATGTTCCTCCAGTGCTCAGTATGACAGCATGAATGTAATTTGGAAACATATTGCCCTTAGCGGCCAGATGACCCACAATCTCATGGAGCAGGGCGGCGCCGTATGGCTCATTGAGAGACTACTCAGTATAGGTTGAATACTAGTTATGAAGTTTGTTGGAAGCGTACATACAAAGTATCTACATGGTCAGTTTGGTAATATCTGTTGAGCAGTTAGGCTAGACTGATATAAGCAAATTGACCATGTCAATACTTAGTATGTACCCTCCAACAAACGTCATAACTCTTTCATTACCCGGAAGAGCCAATAAGTTTGAGGCTCTATTGTTTGTAGAGCTTGATGAATGCCTAGAAGTCTGTTCAGACTGAGGACATATTGTTTGAAGAGATATCGTTTGTGTTTGCCAGATTTTAAGGAGAAAAGAGAGTGACTTTGAACAGGAGATGCAGAAATGGGCGTTGGAGAAGATCACCTTACAACAACGACTGCATAACCTTAAGGGTGACCTGAATCAAATGAATATCGAGGTGGATCTGGATGTGTGGGTGGCCAATCAGGACCAGGAGACAGCCTCAACATCCACTGCTTCTGGTAGGCAGATTCTCTCTAGTACACTATAAGGTTGAAAGGTAAGTCCCCATGGACAAACTTATGTCCATCATAAGACCTCAGATGTTTAGGAAATGTCACAGGTGATAGGTTAGTCCCTCTTAACAAACTTATGTCCATCATAAGACCTCAGATGTTTAGGAAATGTCACAGGTGATAGGTTAGTCCCTCTTAACAAACTTATGTCCATCATAAGACCTCAGATGTTTAGGAAAGTGTGGTCAATTTTCGTGACCGTAATATTTGATCCATTTTCAGAATTATACAACTTATTAAGACAGGTCATAAGTGATCGGAGAGATTTTATGGTATGAACATCACTAGATGTCAACCTTTAAACTTGCAATAGACACTTATATTTATTAAAGAAATGCGAGTTCAAATTGTGTCTGTTTTCAGCTGCAGGCTCTGAATTTAGAAAAAAATATATAGCTCCAAATTTTGGTTAATAGGCATATTGTTATCTACCTAATGCATATGATAAATGAACGGTAACAAGAAAAAAGGTCTAAACAAATTTGAAAAATGAGGAAAAAATAAAAGAAGTTTTAGTTCTTTAATTTTTTTTTATTTAATTTTTTCCTAATTTCAGTTATCTTTTCAAAGCAATGCTTTGATACAATACATTTCAAATTATTTGTGTAAGATATATTTATATTGAAGTAAAATGAGGTTTTATCAGTTTGATAAAAATGTCATTTGAGAGGATACAGGTTTAAAAATTGAAACTGAAGAACGATAAATTTCATCAGAAAAAAATGCCTGGAATTAATTAGATCAGGATCATAAAAGGAATCTCTATAATGATCCATACATTGGCCGTAAATAATGTATAAAAAAAACGAATATGGCCCTAAAAAAGCTCAAAATGCTAAGGAGGGTAGTAAACATTTTGACATTTATGATGCCCTTGTATGATATAATATCTTTATTAAAGTTCAAATTTAATATGATACTAAATTTAAACTTTAATAAAGATATTATAAGTT
>JAVFBZ010140994.1:3134-27837 GCA_032466195.1 Katharina tunicata
TGATTGTTTTGATTTGTAAACGTGACATCTTGTTGAACCATGTTTGTCTTCTGGTAGCCTTGTCTTACCTGTTTGTTACCAGCGCCTTGCTGCTGTATTACATTTATTTTTAATCAGCCATTATACTCTTTATGCCCTGCCTGGCATGAGTAAAATGTCCTTGAGTTTTTCCAACAAAATGCAAGCATGCAGCTTTGCCGTAGTTGAACTGATCAGTCTAGTACAATACACAAGTAGATCTAGTGACTGTATTTCAGAATCCACATGGATTGGATCGTGCTTCTGGTGTCTGGTTTGCTCGGAGAATCCATCAACAGGACTCAACTATCCTTCATTGCCAGGTTGGTGCATGATTCCAACAAGGGAAAACCATGACCTCAATCTGAAAGAGGAATAAGCACTACGTGCTAAGAAACAATTCGAAGACTTAACGGTCTTTGACCACGTGTAATTCGGTTGGAATATGGCCGAGATGGACTTAATTAAATTGTATTGACGATACTTCCAGAATTTGTGCCAATGTCAAATTGTGGTATCATGCTATAATTAGCAGTTTACCATGAATATGTTGGAATTATTCTACAACTCCTGGCATGTAAAGGTCTATTATTGATACATGTACTGTATTGTGGTGACAACGAGCATCCATACTAATTCTTCACATTGCTTTATTGTACAACAACTACATGTACATGTAGTCATGTACTGTTGTGGTGTGATACTGTCATTGCCTTTTTTCTTTGAAATTGTTGTCTAAGTGGACATTATATCTTGTGCACTGTAACATGTAAACAGTATGATGGCATTTTACATGTATAATCTTATTGACCGAAGTGGTCTCGATGGGTAGCCATATTACATGTAATTGCCCACATGGTTTTATTGTTAAAGATCCAACTCTATGGTGGTGTATAGATACGGACCGTACAGTACCATGTAATTATTGATATGTTGTCCCCAATGTGCTGCCATACTAATTCATGATACAGTTTTATTGTAATGAGAATTCCTTCGAGTTCAGTCATTGGCAAGATTTTGTATTAAATTATGCATGGTCTTTTGTGATTTGAATTGATAATGGATATGGTTGAAGAAAGCCATAAACACGGCCGACTTATTCATATTTCTGAAAATCCAAGGACACATTTTTAGTACTGCAGACATTTGTAGCACATAACGAATGTATCATCCACGATTATTACCATTTACTTTGAGTGTTACAGTAACATAAAAAATGATTTAATCAACAATGAGCGAATTGCTTACACTACACCAGTGTGACGACCTTATAACTTATCCTGATCTTGTTGCTCTCAGTTAGCGAATATTTAGAACATTTGAAAGGTTTACTGCAATACAAATGACGTGCCAAATTGTTTGAAAAGTTTGGGGAACTGAGAATTGGCATTAAATATATAAGTATGTAGTGGAAATGGGACAACGGCTGTGGATTTTTTGAAGTGGTATAGAGGTTTTGGAATGTGATAGCTTGTGGAGGATGAAGCGTTAGTAATCTGTTGTTTACTGTCTCGATATGCCACTTTATATGAACTCCTGTCAGTTTCCAAACAATGCTGTAACTTTGATGTGTTAGTTTGAGTTGTTTCTGGGACCTGGCCGATAAACAACAGGTGTTATCATTCTGGGATTGTGAACCTTACACAACCCATGCCTCTTGTGGTATGTATGTACCCGCTCTTCTCTTCTCAAGGCCACTCACAGCATTCAGGTCGACTTGTTTTCTAATGAATTCGTCAATATGAGCGTTAACATTCAGATTTATTTTCTTTGAATGTTTATAAGATCAGGGGTCTGTTTCACAAAGCGATCTTAGCTTATGTTGAACGTAACTACCCGGAACCTTGACAACACAATGCCTTCAGTACTGGTCGCTATGGTATTTAAGTTGAACGTAGCCTAAGATCGCTTTGTGAAACGGGCCCCTGATCACTGCTTTGGATACGTTGTTGGTAAGTGGTTCCAGTTCTGAACAATGAGCAATAGCAATAAGAAGTTCCCATACAGTACCAAATGGTTACTTACAGTTCAAAATATTCTGTTTATCTTTGTTGAATTCACACTTTGTCTTTGGTAACTTTAGTCTCTAATGTTACATGTACCTCACTTATCAGATCGTGTTGCTGTTGCAATGTTGCTTTTTGAACGTTGAACATGCGAGAAGCAACAGGAACTATATTTATAGTAGTGCCAAGGACTGCAAGATCCTCCTTTGTCTCACTGCACTAACACCAACCAGTGGACTACTTTCAAATATAGTTACCGTACTCAATCTAGGTACTTATGACCAACCAGCTGACTACTCACTCACTTGTACATAATGCTTTGAGTACTTTTGGTTAATGTGGGAATCAACTCAACTGAGTCTTACTTATAGTTACCCTGGAAAGCCCTAGTTTTGACATCATGTGGTGTAGATTTTACTCTTGTTTGAGCCCTATCCCAAAGGCTAGCTGCTAACCAGTGGTCAGAGGGGTAAAGGTTTCCATGTGTTAACCATTGAAGTCACATTTAGCATCTTTTCTTGGGATACATTATACACTACAAGGCCACAGTGTTCTTGATTTGCACTTATGTGCCATGCATTCCACACTGATAAGTTTTAAGCAGATAATTCTCCAACAATCTCAGAAAGTAAAGAAAGTTTTTTTTTTTATACCATTTCAGCAGCTGTTGTGTTGGATTAAGGTATTATGTGAAAATGGTAATGTAAAAAAATACACTTTAAAACATTTGTATAAATTTGAAATAAAGTTTGTGGCTCTGGATGGCCTTCTTAACCCTTGAATTATGTCTTAAAAAATCTTCAGTTTAGTTTAAAACTCCAATCAAACGAATAAATGATCTGCTAGCAAAATACAGCGTTGGTAAAAACTGTCTCCTATTTAATCACTAGTTTAAGAAACTTATTTATAGTAGATTTATCAGGAACCTACATGAACATGGTCTATTTACTTCTTAGGCGCATGTAGTTATTAGTGGGTTTTTAATTTTGTGACTAAAGATACACAGCATAAAATAGAACAAGAACATGTTATAAATAAATCTATATAAAGCCTGCTTCTCCTCCAGCTTGGAATGTTGTTTATTCACTAGTTTGTCTCTAAGTAAAGCCTCCTAATAACTAGAGAGTGTAAACATTTCACAGTCTGCTAATTAATCCAATCAAATGGTTTTATATTCACACCTTGTGGTCTTATCAGTTTGTGTAGGGTTTATATTAAATTAAAAGCCTGCTATGTTTATAACCAGTTCTTAAACTGCTACACCCCTTTATATCCAGATTTATTTTTGGAGTATATTTTTTCACATTCATAAGGGGGTCATGATGTTATTGTTGAAGGAGTCACAGTTGTTGTCAAATGCAAATTGAAGCCTTTTGCCCACACAGTATGTCCTCTAGCCTAATAAATTGTATGGTGCGTTTGTTTGTTTGTTAGAACAGCCAGATTGCAGTTATTGACGTCAATGAAATTGTCACCTCACCTGAGAGTGTACCGGATGTACATTTCATACCAAATATGTACTGGGTTGGAATAATGCATCAAAGAAATGCAGACTTTTTGTAAGGCTGCCTCATGGGTGTGGTCAATTAAAGTTTAACAGCATGCTCAAACTACATGTATGGAGCAACAAATACAATGTAGAAGGACATTATTCTTTTCGATAGGGTCAGGGTGACTAAACCTACTTTGTTAAACCAAGACTTACAAAAATGAAATTTTCTATATGGTAATATCTTTAAATAAATATTGATTAGTATTGATCTGATTAGGGTACCAGCCTAAAATATTCTCATCATCACTTGTATAATTTGAGGGATGTTGTCAGTTCAAGGGTGTGAACTGTCCTCAACAGCTACAGCAGCTGGTGGCCTGCTCAAAAACAAAATGTTTACCTTTTCCGCTGCTCACCTCATCTCATAAATATTCATAAGTTGACTTCATCAGGCCGTGAACTGTGATTGGCTAATGGCAGGTGCGACCCCATTGACAGTGTCAAGTCAATGGCCTTATAAGGTTGTTGATGTCAAATATAGCAAATGTGTCTAAACTAAAGGAAGACTTCATTTCTGGTCTTCTTTGAAGATTATTTGTTTCATATGGACTTTTTCTTCTTTCTTAACCGGCTTGTAAACACATAGGCTAATGAATGGTGGTTGTGTTTGATATCCGCAGAAATTCTGGTGCATCTTTTTAATTGCTTTTTGCTTTCTGATTAGTATGTATGTGGCTGGTGTATAAATTGCATACATATTTACCTTGTACATGAGTAACCCTTAGGCTGCGGGGCTCCTGCTCCTCAACACGCTAGATGCTATGATGTACAGGACTCCTAGCCAGTAAACAAACAGATACACATGTGTACTAGTGAGTGTGGAAATACACAGAACAGGATAGCTTGACCTAACTGTACTTTCTGTTACCACCAGTGGATATGATTATACCATCACCTTACCTCTTCGGTATCTTTCTCTCCATCCTGTTTTAATATCTCGTATACCTTGTACTACAGGATATTAAAGGTAGCTCCTAGGATACTTCTGCATAAGTACTGTAGGCAGTTTGGGTATAGTGATGCAACTTGTACTAGGTACATGTAGAGAGTAGAATCAGCTGATCTAGGATTCAAACACATGTATTTCTCTGCGTGAAATTTTGTTTACGAAAATACGTTTACAGTTGTTGGTGAGTACTACAATGGAAGACACATACAGTACAGTTTTCTTAAGTGGATTACATCAACATTTTGATTAGGATATCAGATAGTTTTATCTGTTGATAAAAAAAAAAATACACCTAGCTGGACCAACTAGTTAGCAGACAGTGGGACCAACACAGATACCCTTGTTATAAATGTTACTTAACAACATAGACATTTTTCCAGAATCAGAATGGATGATATCGGCGTCCATATTTTGCGTACTTCATGTGGGTAGTGAATCTTTTGCCGTAACTACTACAGATTGTGTCAGTACGGATAGTATCAAATATTTAGGTGTATTACATTATTGGATATCTGGCAATTTTTCCGCCTTGGACCATTAGTCAGTGTTCTACCCCCATCGTGGACCGTTTAGCTCTTTTACTCACTTGACAGGGAACCACTTGTGAAGATACGCAGCCTGTTTCGGAGATGATGAAGTAGTACATGAGAATCAATATCCGTTGTCAGAGCCGCTTCAGTCTATTTCATCATCTGATACCTTTGGAAGGAGGGATCTGTCGTGTAGCAAGTTATACCAACTTACAAGATAATATCCATAATTGGGTGTAATAGTTAAATGCTAACCTATAAAGCTTCAATTATACTTTGCCTTTGCGATTTTGAAAATTCTGATTTTCCTTTCTGATAAAAGAAGGATTGTGTGTGCATTCTATTGAGGAAAAGTGTGGCCTTTGACGGAGACTATGTTATTATTATTAAAAATCTTATTTTGGGATTGCAATTCAATTATACACCTATGCACATGCATCAATTAAGAAGAAATTCATCATGGACCAAGAAAAGCACATAGCCTTGACACGGATTCCTGTGAAATTAAGTTGAAGAGGGAATTCCTTGAGCATGCTATAAAAAATTGAAACAATTATTTCTTCATCTTGGACAATAATAGCGTTAACCGTCCCGATGTTTTTAAAATTTGACAGCCGCAACTTGTGAAGAGAAAATTGTAACGAATTGATCACTTAGCTAGCAATTGGTTTTGCAATTTTGTGAATGTCATTGAATGCTAAAGGGATATTTTTATGCGTCCAGAAAACTAACTGACTTCATTCAGGCAGTACCATATCATTTGTGAATGGTTAATGAGAATGATTTCGTGTATAGAGCTCTTTTGAGTTAAATGGTATTCTTGATGTGTGAGGTACATTCGTTGAACAGAAAAACTTAAGTGCCAAGAATAGTGTTCCCAGGAATTTGAAGATCTGTTACATGTGATTGGAATCGTTTTGTTTTGGAAATACATGTATTCGATAAAATGACATTTCTCGACAGCAGCAAATATATTAACTGTTTCAAGTGTGTAAGGCATGGTCATTGGACTGGGCATTGCAAATCTCTATAGATGTCAAGTGATTGAAGATCTTATTTTTATGAGAGAGTCTGTCGTTAAACATCCATATCACTGAGGTGTATTGGCTTGTCTTTTGAAGCTGGTTGCTATTCACTGTCAGTGCTGATGTCTATTAATTCAATGAAACTGCTTCAAGAGCCACCAATCTCAGCCTCTATGTCAGGAAGAAGTAAAGATTTAGCTGGGCCAATGGCCAACGAGTACCTTGTCTCAGCTTTTACCTTCCTTACTGCTCTCAGGTAAAGTAAAATATGTTTTTGATTTAACTTTGAGAGTTCCAGACTGACAGGGGAAATTGGTTTGCGAGTTTGTCCATATGTCTGTCACAGAAGATTGTTAACATGTTGCATGAAGTTTTAAGACCTTCTGGTGTTTTAAGAGGCTAATTGGTGGAATTTTAATATTAATGAGATTTTTATTATCCACTGTGTCTTCTTTGATTTGATTCTTATGTATCATGTTATTGCGTGTTAATTAAGGAAATGGAAAGGTGGTTAATTCACTCGTTGGGCTAGCCGACTGTCGTGAGTGAAAGACGTAAGACCGTTTAGACGACAAAAAACTGACATATTGACAAATATATGTAGGCCAAAATTTGTCAATGAATGGACTCTTTTTATAAAAATACCTGTCTATGTTGCCTTTGATGTACTGCACTGCACAGGTGACCCCCTGTTGACCTTAAGGGTGTAAAAGGGAAGTAGCAGGTGGCTGCGGAGATGGTTGTTTTGAGGTTTCTTCGTTTTCCACCAAACTAGCTATTCCACCTCATCATTATATATTTTCACCATTATGTACACATGTATACCATTAAAATGCTATTCAGTATGACATGAAACATGAAGGAAATAAGTAAATCCTACCTGCCTACAGGTGAGGGTTAAGTTTCCGAGTAAGGTCCCTAGGGCGTATACCACGAACACCCTTTGCACCAGTACCAAAAAGGAAAGTAATTTAAACTATTTGTTGAACATATACTTTGATTGACCTGGTGTCATATAGAACTACTACAAAGTTAGCTTTGTTTGGATTTGACCCATGGTTCAGCATATTCAACCACACAACTGACACAAGTACCACTTGACATAGGTGTTAACCAGTGTTGAGCTGTGTGTCATTCTTGTGGTTTCCCTGCTATATTTACACCATTGCAATGTTCACTCTGATAATTCGGATTAGTGCTTTCTGTGAATTCTGCCATTCTTGTGGTTGTTCCCTTCTTCAAATAGATTTTTGATAACTACTCTGATAATTTGGATGATTTTCTTTGTATGTATTGTGTGGAAAACAATAACTTAATGTCAAATACACTCTGAAAATTCTATTTTGTGTCTTGGTAGATATGTTTTGCGCTACATGGAACTTAGTCCATTAAAAAGTTCTGTTTAATAGTCTAAGAGACTTACAAAATGTTTTTTTCTTACATGTACTGTTTACTCTGTTGTGAAGTACAGTATACCAAAAAGCACATTCACATCCCACGATTTCGCCTTCGCCTAATTCATTCAAAACTGCGGATCAATCTCAAATTGTATATCACTTTTTGTCACTTGTTTCCATGCAGACATTGGTTGTGAAAAGCTATATTTTTACGAAATTTTTTAAAACACTGGTTTAACTAAATACACCGTTGATAATCCTGCAACCAATAAAAAGTTTATTATATCATTGTGGTATTTATTGTATCTCGTCTGCGGTTATTTGGCGCTATATTTAACTATCAGATGACAATTAAAGTTACTCATTAACAGTCCACCGACGACTCCACCGGATCAGCCTATCTGTAAAATCTCTCTCTAACAAGGTTCACAAAGTTACAAGTGTAGGCGTAGATGATGTGTTATACTCTGCTTATAACAGTTAACACCCAAAGGGGGTTGAATTTATAATTAAACAGGGCACACCTCCTACACATACAACTACCTCTGTACTCTATCAGCTATAGAAAGCATAAGCTGATACAATCTGGAAGAAAGTCCGCTCAATTTAGTTTTGAACAAAAAATCTTCTTTGAAATGACCAGTTGTGAAGAGGATAATTTTGCTCAACTTTTCTTGTTTTTATCACATTTCCTCATGAAGGCAAACCTAGTATTTAACCATCCATTTAACGTTTATAGTCCATTTTTTCACAGTGGTACAGATTGTATACTGTATGATGTCCGCCTATCTACATGTACATATTAAAGGTATAATGACACATAGTTTGCAAACTACAAGTAACATAAAACTAATATTTTCGTTAATAAATACTTTGAAGTCAATTACATGAGCTTTTAACACTGAGACTACATGTAAATAAAAAATATGTAGCTGTGAAAAAAATACTCTTTAGCATCAGTGTGTGAAAAGGTAAAAAATTAACATGAAAGGCCATGTGTATAACAAATTCAGTTTCTCACAAATAGCTGGCTATTGTACTTATAAATCTTATATTTATTTGATTTGCTTTGTTTATTTGACTCGGGTTTTATGACGTACTTTAGGCTATTTCACTCATTTGAGGATGTGCCAGCGCAATCAATGAAGAAAACCATGCTATTGGAAGACATAGAAGACACCACAATAAAATCACAGGACAAAAACAAGACACCTCAATAAATCTGCTTATGAATGGCTCTTTGCCCAGAGAGCAACAGGGCACAGGAGATTCCTGATAAGACACTGTAAGCAAGATATAATCAACATGTTATATACAATATGTTTAGTTGATAACTTTTAGTAAGCTTGTTTTCATTGTGTTTAGCAAAGTAAGTTTCTTTGATGTTTTCTTGTCAGACATGAAAACTGCAAATGTTCACTTGTTCATCTACATGTAATTATATGCTTGTTTTGATAACACAAAAAACCAATGTCAAGGGAATTTGAGACATAGATGTAACATAAATAAGAAATCAACATGGGCATTTGTAAATACTTCTTCTATGTTACTATGGTAACCAGGATCTCATGGAAACACATGGAGTTGTTGCTGTAGTCATTTAGGATATTTGTACCAACTGGAATATATATATATATATCAGAGGCTCTTGATTTTAATGTACATTTATTTATTAACACTACCCTGACCAATTGACTAAACAACTTATATTTTTAAAAACACTTTTTGATTTAGGTGCTTAATTTAGTTTTTAAAATTCAACACAAGTTTTCAGTAAATCATAATTCATGACATGAAATTCTCTGTCCCTTTTTCAAAATTCAAACTGAGGTCAAATTGCTGATACTGTTCATTTGGAGTTAACCCCTATCTATGAACATACAGATTCTGAAAACTCTTTAAAGAAAACAAATCTTCAGCAGCCGGAAAAAAGTCACACACAGTTTTACCCACTTCATTTTTCATTACAAGACCTCGTATATCTCTCAAATCTGCATTGACATAATTCAGGTAGGTCTTGTGGGCTTGAAGTAGCGCTTGTTGACTATATATGTTATGCAGCAACCGTGCAATCCTGTACCTGCTGCAAAGAATTGTTTATGGCTTCTCCAGTCTATTGACATTTATGAAAGGTTACAACATTTGGCTTCACTTTGCTCTAATGTTTCCTTGTCTCTTAGCATGTCATAACTGACATTCCAATGACTTTGGCGAATGTTAAAATTATTTGAAGATCTCTTCAAGGTGTTATGCAGAAAAAGATAACTAAACACCGAGTTCAAGTTTCATACAATCTTGTTTCACTTCTTCTATGAAAGTGGAATCTCTGCAAGTTTGATAAAACACCTGATTGCTTCCAGATGTTATCAATTTACATTTATATTAAATGCAGGCATGTATAAATGTGCAAATGTGTGTATATTTTCAAGCTTACTGTATGTCCCACTAGCCCTTGGTCAGAGGCATTCTCTAAGACAATACTCCCCAAAAGGCGTGGAATAACAATAAGTTGATGTTTTTGTGCAGTTACTTAAAGATTAACAATGTTTCACATACTGGATTTGATACAAGGTGCCTTAGATGTGTAAGGTACCAAGTGTGTCTAAGACCTACTATCTTATTTACTACGGCTTTATCTCAGGATTTCCACCTCCTTACTCTGATAATTACTTACAGATTCAACAGCCAACCTTTCAGGAGGAATTACAACAAGTACCTGTATGAGTAACCATCTCTGTTTGGCATTTGGTACTGTCTAAGAGCTAGTTAGTTACACTGTACCTCACATTGTGTAATGTTACAAGATTCTTAGCTGGGGAGAGGATTGGGAGCCTCCTGTGCCCTGCCCCTGGTGGTCCTCTAAGGATGTCGATTTGTTGTGGTGTCCTGTAAAGGTTTTTTGGTGTCTTATATGTTGTCAGCATCACTTGAGGTGGTTTCCTTCAACAATTTGGGCTGGCACGGTATCATAAGAGTGAAATAACCTTAAGAATGACGTAAAATACCAATCAAACAAACAAGATTCCAATATGTAACTACATGTATACTTGATGGGGCAGTTTGTGGTTTCAGATGACAGCTTCACTATGAGTGTGTAGGTGTAATAATGTAGAGATATAAAAATGTGCATATCGAATCGAAGAGGGTTCAGACTCGTTTTGTCACACAGAGAAACCCAAATATCTTAAGAAAAACAATGTCTTATTAATATTTAAATTTTAAGAAGATTTTTGTTGTTAATGAAGTTGTCTACCTTTCAGTTTATCCAACCAGACTTTAAGAATTTTTAAGAAGAATAACATGACATTGAGAACTACAAAAATTGATAGAATGTTCAAATTTGGTTATTCATTGAATATAAATTATATGTTACAATTACATGTAACAAATCATGTCCTTAATATTTTGTTTAGAATGAGTTAAGACCATGTTTATTTTATTGGTGCACCTGTTCACTTTGGTAGAAATTAAAACCTTTAGTTTTATACTGTTAAGGATTTTGAATTAAGGAAAACTCTTGCCCTTGAGAATATTCTTGGATGAAAGTTTTTTGGGATGAATTTAGTTTTACACTGTTAAAGATTTGGAATGGAATCCAGTTGAGATGCAGCTTTTTGGTTAGTTAGTGTCTTCTACAGAACTGTGTTTATAGGCCAACTATCATTACCCTAAGGTAATTAGACCAAAGTGTCCAAATATTTACTTTCATATTGATAGAGTTTATCTTGTAATGATGGCTGTATGTAACTCAGGAGGAAGGAACAGGATCCTGGCATAAACATTTGAATTGGACTTGGGGAAAAAGATGCATAACTTTTATATTTTATTTTAGAACTCTGCACTGAATGATACGGCAGAATAATACTAACCTGTTTACTTTTATGATAGTTCTGGCAGTGCCTTTGGAGAAAAAATTCTGTAACAAAACGTTTTTGTTATTTTTAGAAAATCTGCACTCGAGAAAACAGGAAACCTAATAGAATATGTTTACTGGTTTGGATTTATTCCTCATCTATTTTGGATTTTTTTATTTTTTTTTTTTTTCATTTTTGCTTATTGTTTTTTTACTATTTGCACTTGTTCATTCAGGATCTATTTGGCAGTTACATGTGCTAGTGTATTCCTTTTTTTTTGGGGTTCTTTTCTCTGCTCATTTATTTTTTGCTACGGGTTCATTTTAAAAATAACCCAAGGTATGCAATTTGTGTTGTTTTTCCACTCATCATTTTCCATTCCTTACAACAAGTTGATATTTATTAAAATGCTAACACTAAAAAACGTTGGGCAGGCCATTAAATAAAAGAGAGTTCCCTTAGAACACCTGTGCCAACATGTCCTTGATGAACTTGTCTGACAAATTAAATGATTACGATCAAGTAATACATTCTGGATCACAATATTGATTGAGACTTTATCAGCTTTAGATGCAATTAGCCTCTCGGAAACAAAGACCATGCCTTTATCTACCATTGGCATTTTTCTATAACGATTGTCCACAATAAAGAATTGTTGACAAAGTGGTTATATAGTAATCATTAGGAAAATATTAAAAATTTTAAGATTCAGGTACATCAAAGTATATAATCTGTTAAATTAGGTTGTAAACTAAATTAACTTCCTAGGCTGCCATTAAAACCAGCAAATGCAAAAGGAAGGCAAACAACATCTCAAGAACTTTGCCAGGATAAAGACTCTTTGTTAAGCAGAGTTGCTGCCATGTAATTGAAATTTGATATCAGCCTGCAGGTGGTTGGGTGGGAGCTTCCAATGCCTTGGTGTTCTCGGAGCATCCGAAAGCCAATTTGTCAGCGGTGGCGTTACTCATTTTCCTATCAACATGCTGTGTTGTCTTTGTCATTGGCAGTGATTTCCTTAATCCGTTAGCCTGGCATATAAGTTTTATGAGTGAAATAACCTTAAGTACAGTGTAAAACCACAAGCAAACCCTCAGTACAGCGAAAAACCGGGTTAGCCCTGATGAAACAAACAAAATCTAACAACCATGAGTGTAAACACTTTAGACAAAAAAACAATTTTAAAGCATGTACATGTAGTTTTTCCACCACAAGCTGTTATCTGAACGTACATGTTTTCCATTATTTTTGTTCTATTATTAGGTCAATGTACACATACGTACTCCTTGTACTTGCTAACCCATGGATGGAAACAATAAATTTTATCACGGAAAAATCATAAATACCATGGGCAAAATGTAAATACACAGGTGACTCAGTAGTATTGTATGCAAAACAAATTAGAAAAAGTCTGACATTGTAATCATTTTGAAGCAAGAATGCAAAAAAACTTATCCATATTTTATAATATTTGTTTTAAGTTGACTACATAATTGAGATCTTTTAGAGGCATTTAGAAGCTGACAAGACATACAATTTAAGGCACTATGGATAACAAAATCCTTTAAATTCATATCTTGTTATGAATGACATGCAAGTACGACTCCAACAATCAAGTCAAACATGGGTGGTTGGGAGGGAGCCTCCTGTGCCCCTGTGCTCGCTCTCTGAGCTAAGGGGCACAGGATGATGATTTGTTGTTGTTTACTGTTTTGTTAATGTTATGGAAATGTTTTAATCTGGCACGCTGTCATATTAGTGAAATAACCTTGAGTACAGTGTAAAACCTCAATAGATTTATACGAAATAACCTTGAGTACAGTGAAACCCCAATAGAACAAAACATAAGAGCCGTAGTCCTTCCTGTTTGTACAAACATATAATGCCATCGAACTTACTTCTAAATTATGTATGTGTGTACATATTTCGCATCCACATTGCTGATATCCCTGCTCTTTGATCTGGACGCTGTAATATAGATACATGTACATGGCATTTATTGATTCACTAATAGAGCCGTAATAATTGCCTGCTATTCTGAACCATAAAAAAAATGGGTCAATAAACGACACCATTATTTAATCAGTTATTTCTGGAGAATTCGCTAATATACTGTTTATTTAAAGATTATTTTATCATGGTATATTTTTTTAAAGGTTTTTTGAAGTTTGTTAATTCACTGCCTGAACAGAAAATGTGGATGACAGAGTTTTGATCGACCATTAAATATATTAATGAAAAGATTCTTGAAAGCCGGATTCTTTGATATTTGCATTCACAACACGTACCTGAAATCAGTGATTCTATCGGAATTAATTTTTATCAGTTTCCCGGAAAAAATTCAGTTTGATTCTTTTAGCCAAGAATAATTGTAATAACTTCTTTAAAACGTTGATTTTTTTTACAATTTTTTTTTTTCAAAAGCTATAATTTGTAGTCATTGTGGTGCTGCTACTAAGCCACAATACAGTAGCGCATAGAGCCAATTTGGTGCCTCTTCTTTGGGGTATTGAGGTATTGTGCAATTTTTGTTCTCCCTTTTTAGCAGGTCTTATTACAACGTAGTATTAAGCCAAATTTATCAAATTGGCAAAGAAAGGACATTAATCAAATGTCAAAATTCCAAGAATCTTGTTATGAGAGATATTAAAATGATTAGACCAAGTGAATACTTTATGAGTTATACTGATTATTGACAATAAGGGGAAATGGTGATTAAATATTCATAGGCTTCAAATTGAATCTCTGAATGCCTAGTCGTGCAGCTTGTGTAAGTGTTAGTTGTATTCATACATTAGACAATATTGACTCGTTATTATCTGTACTGAATAGTTATCATTTGAATTGTGGCAAACACATAATTACTAATATAGTAAATATCTCAAATATTTGAATATCCTCCGAGTATCTCTTAACTTGCCTAAACTATCCACGCTACTGTTTATTTTGAGGTTAGATTGTCTATTAAGATACTGAATACCAAACTTGATTTTGTTATATTTAAACTAGCAATTCATGTTAAAAGCCAATTTAAATGATTATAATACATATGTAGGTCTGTCTGTGCCTAAATCCAAAAGTGAAACCACTTTTTCTCAGCTCTTGAGTCATGTTTTCTGTAAATTGACCTGTGAAGACATACATTCTTTTGTGTGTTACCTTATAAACATCCTGGACATATAATTAAACATTTCTGCCACACACCTGAAATACAAAGTGGTCATATAAGTGACATACTCTGATGTTAAACGCAAATTAAAATCAACTAAAGAAATATAGTTGAACAGCCGGTGTAATGTGCCTAAAATTAATCATATATTTATTATCTGCTGGTCAAAGCTGATAAAATAAATAACATCAATAAATTTAAAACAAATTTTAGATAAATTTTGAACATGTGGCCTATGTATCATTCAACACCCCATCTAGAGTTAACACTGGTTGTGTACATGTATTTGTTTTTAGATTACCTTTGTTAAAAGTAAACCTGTGTATCAACTTTGTTTCAAAACTTGAACTTAATTTGTTGCATATTTATTCAGGCAAAATGCATTTGTTCTCTCTGACATTATCAAATACAATTATTGGCAAGTTCTCTGTGGGTATGGTTGAAAATTAAACGAGAAATGAACCACAAGTCGAAGAAAGTTATAAAACACCTGTTCAAGCAGAAAATGTCTATTTTTGGAGATATTTGTGGTTAAATTCTTTGTAAATGTAGGTTATACTTCACAGTTAGTTGAATTTGAAAAGATGTCACAAAATGCTTTCTGTTTGTATTGTAAAGAATGTAATAGTCTGGGTTACACAGCAAATTCACAACAAGAATTTAATCAGAAAGGCTGTGGTTTACAAGGAATACAAATGCGTTCCTTGTATCTAGTTTTTAGCGTAGAGCTCCTTACTTCTTGGTCATTGTATAGACACTACAAATAAGGATTCTTAACCAGTGTATGTTACTAGTTACCTGTATTTACTTTAGCAAAGATTTCTACGCCAGTTAATTCTTTGTAAACAACTCTTGGATCACATCTAGGGGTAATTGTGCATGTTTTTTTTCCTTCTCCGGACATTTTGACATGTGCTGTTCGTGATATTTGCATTTCAGCTGGATTTTTACCTGAACTTGCTCTTTGATTTCATAAAGGTGATTCATTTTAGCTTCAGATGCTGTCAATATTTTTTAATATAAAATATTGTAGTGTTTTGACACTTACACAAATCTGAACAAACAATCTACAGTAGTTTAAACCAATTGAGTTAAAATCTGACTTAAGTCACATTTTGAATTAACATTCAACATGTTTACACTCCATTCTTAGGTTAACTTTTCATCAATATTGCTTGAAGTAATCGTTTGTTTGTATTAAATTTTATTGGTTCAGTCCATCTGGGCTTACAATTATAATTTTAACTTGGTTGAAAGGACATGTTTTTGCTACATTTGGACTTGGTACGGATACAGGGTTGACGCCTGTCTTCTGCTGAATTAAAGAGTTAAGGGAGATTATTATTCCAGTTAAACACACTGGAGGTAAGATTTTACTCCACTCTTATGGTGTCTTTGGCTGTATGTATACTATTGATACCTTGGATGCCATTACAATTTTGACTCTTTTAAAAAGAACTGATTTTGCTACATTTTATACAGATATTTTTTTTGCCTTTAAACGAGTGCCTTGGGGAAGTTTAACATTACACCTAAAAACATAATGGAAATGAATCGGAATTTGACAGCACATCTTTTTTTCCATGCATGTTTTGATGCCTTGGAGTGTTGCCTGTTGGGAATCGTAAAACAAGCCCCAGGGTTGTTGCTGCTGCGCATTAACTATTGATCGGAGTTCATAGAATTCTGATTCTGTATCTAGATGCGGACCTGCTCAGGCTTGTTCCTTCCTGACATTGACAGCTCGCGCTTAGCTTCTTTTCTTACATGTACATGTAGCTTCTAGCTTTTACCATGGTCATTATTGATAACCATTGAAGGCGTGTAAGTGTACATATATCTTGAGGATAGCCTTGTGTTCATGGATGTAATATAAGCATATTACATGACAAGCATATGTAAATCCAGTTACCATTATTCACGGAACTGTTGTCCCTTGCCCTAGATGCCTTTAACAGTCTTTGTTAACGCAATGTCAGGGACAGGTCGGGTGTAATGTAGGATTAATATATAGGACATGATAGATGACTATATCTGGTCTGTGACTGGGGGAAAAATTGATTGAGAATTTCACCTGACCATACTTTATGATCTGACTACAGAATCGCTGAGTGAGTCTTATGCTGGGGAAGCAATACAACCGTTGATGACAATTCATATCCCTTGACGTCTGAGTACGGATCCACATCAGAAATTGAGGTCTTAATTTAAATTTTATTATTAGAGTTCTGTTGTACTCAAAGCAGAGATATTAAAGAGAATATCTTATGTCTAGTCTGGGCCTGGAATTAACCAGAAACATAATGGAAAAAGAGAACAACGAAGTGTCAACAGACCAGCTGAAAATAATTGAAGATGAAAAAAGGTAATTTATTTTACTGTTAGATATTAGATTTTTTAAATGTTTAACGTATCATTTTTTTAATATAAATATCAGTGTTAATAATCAGTTTGAAATAATCCAAAATAAGTGACCTTTTTATTTATTTAAGAAGAAATGAAAATTTTAATTACCGTAAACATATTTGATGCTTTGACATTGTTGAGTCATGCTGGAAATTTTCTTTTTTATTAATTATTTTTTAAGAATTGAATCACATTAGGTTGATGTCTTGTACATGTATTTGGTTGAGGGGTTGCATGTTGTCAATTTTTGCTAAAATGTGTCTTCACAAAACCTCTATTATGATAATGTCCTTGCTGTACTGTAACGAATATGGACATTAATGACTATAATGCTCTCCGGGTTGATTGATAGGAGCTGTTAGTGGTAATCAGATTTAACGCTGATTAAACTAAAACCTTGTACTAACTAGAGAATGGCATGGCACCCGAGTTCATTTAACTAGTGGAGCTATCCACACAAAGCGAGAGATTGTAAATATAGTTGGCCTATTTCTACATATTGATTTCTAGCTTGTGATTAAGCATTTGTTTCTGGTCTTGGTTCCGTTGCAGGAGTATCAATGCTACCATTTTCATCATTACTATTTGATAAATGATTGGCTCCATTGGACGTCCAGTACTTACCAAATTTGGTCATTGATTTGTGTACCTGCCCACGTACATGTACTAACGAACATGTGAAATCCAGAAAATGCTAGAGAATTTGGGTACTGTATAAATATTTCTTGAACCACCTTGTATCTATTCTTCAGCTAATAATCAAACAGAGATAACTCATTATGGAGGTACTTCCTGGTAGATAAATTCTTACACACTCATATCAGTCTTCCTTATTAACATCTATATAGGGCCTCGCCATGGCTCAGTTGGTTGACGTTTGACTCCCCTTTACTGTGCGCGGTACAGGTTCGAGTAACCCTTGTCGACCTTAGGTATAAAATGATAGTTTTGCAGAGATCGTGGGGTGGTTTTTAGAAGGTTTTCCAAATTTCCACTTCAAACCGGCAACGCTTAGTCTTCATATAAGCGAAATGCCCTTGAGTATGATTTTCCACACCAATCAAATAAAAGAAATATTTATTTTCACAGAAACATGCAAATTCATCTTCATCGTCTTAGATTTTCCTATGTAACGTTTAAAGCATTGATCTTGTTTTTCAAATGAATATCGATAACATAATGCATGGCAGTGAGTCACGAAAACATCAAATCTGTGGCGGCCATAATCTTAAAATTATGGGAATTAGAATAATTGAGAATTGGGGTTAAATCTGTGGCTGTCATAATCTTAAAGTTAAAATCATTTACCTGTGTCTCATTTGTTTATCTCAATGAGTATTTATTTCTCCTAGATTTTTGTCTTTGACAGGTGTAGGTAGTTAAAGGGGGGGAATGGTATTTTTCTCTTACCAACTGGTTATGTAATGAAAAACAGAAGAAGATAGATTGATGGTTGTCCGTGCTAGAACAATAAACGTATGGCTGAGTAATGACAAATAATCAAGGGTGATTAATAGCTATCTAAGGGAACTTCAAAGTCAATGCTGGTTGTAGCTATCCAAATGTTGGCTGGATTTCTACATACCTTAAATCCTCAACAAATTCAACCTCTTAGGGTACAAACTTTGAGTAATTAATTGAATGTTTAAGTGTGAATTTGGAACTAAAACTTAGATTTTCTGGTGATTTAAAGTCTGAAATTCATAAAAAAATAAATCAAAATTGCATGTCTACACTTCTTACCCTTTGCAAAAAGTGTAGTTTTATAAGTTGAAAAGGGGGTTGAATTTGTCAAGCAGTTTTTAAGGTAGATGTCATCTTGACTGTATGTAATACATGCACATTACTGCAACAATTGATAAACACATAGAAATACAGCGTTTTATTATTGTTTTTTTTTTTTACAAGGTTTCTTCCCGGGTTTTTCACCATACACAGGCAAAAGAAAAATGTATAAGTCGTCATATAGGTGAAATACTCATGAGTACGATGTTTAACACCAATCAAACAAAATCAACAATTAATAGCGATAAATCTAAAAATTTGTATACAAAAATAAACCCAGCAACAAACAGATACAAGCCCTGAATACAAAAATAATCAACTATTCACCCCAGTAAAGGAGATATGTGTAAAAGAGGATAATGTGAACTGGAAATAAAATATTGATAATCAGTTGATAATCCACACAAAAATTATTAGGAGTTCAGTTGGAATCTTGAAGAAAGTTCTGTTTCAAATTTTGGGAAGGGTGACAAACCTAAGGATAGAAATAATATATATCCTCAAATGACATTGGCCAGCACAAGAGGGTGACCTTTGAATATTGACCTCTGACTGGGCCAAGAAAGGAAGTCATGTCACAATGACCCTGCAGTCAGAATTTAGGGCAAAGATTTACTGAAACAAATCTAATGTAGAACAGAGCCCTATGGTAAATAACAGTGTCCCTTTAACCCTGTTCTGACCTGACCACTGTTTAAACAGGTGGATTTGGTTAAGCTTATGTAAGATGTCCAGTGTGGAATAAGGGGTGGTGGAAGTGGGTAAAGTTGAAGGGTGGGTAGCATTTGACAGGGTTAAGGTATCCAGCTCAAAAGTGCATTATGGTACTTATTGCATTGTTTCCAGAAATTCTTGAAATTATTCAAGGATTGCCACAAATTTGAAAGAAATAAATGATTGTGTTGCACATAAAAGGATTTGTTGATGTTTAATGAGCAGAAACTTGAAACTCAACCAATCTGGTATTTATTTGAATGTTGTCTTAAAACGTACTATGCTATGTCATTTGAATTAAATTCTAAGAAGGATAAATTCCTAGTAGACCACAGTCACAACTCTGAGAAATTATAAACGATACATGTGGTAGTTTCTATATTTTGGCTTTAATAACCATCTTCAGGATGGCCTGGTTATTAACGCCGCAATATAGAAACTAAACATGCATTGTTTATCATTTCTCAGAGTTGTGGCTTTGGCCTATTATGTCAAACTATTCAGTGGAAATCACAGTATCAATTCCTAAGTAGTCTTCAATCCTGCCAATATTTTGTTGGTATAAATCCAGGTCTAGAATTACATGACATGACCTCCGTGTGCCTGGGATTAAGATTAACCATATAGTATAACATGAAATATGTAACCCTGTTAACTGTTCTTAGAGAGCTCCATGAAAAGAATGTTATAGTAGGCCATCAGGCTCACCTGTTTATAGAGTTACAATAACATTGTGCATGCTCAAGAACACTGGTTTCTTGCAGGATTTAAAAGAATTATGTTGCCAACGTCATTTACAGTGGTTTCCTTCACCGATTCACCTGGCATGCCGTCACATGAGTGAAATAACATTAAGCACGGTTTAAAACCCCAATCATACAAATCAAATTTGTAGAAGAACCGGAATAGAGGAGCAGATTTGAATCATTTATCAAACATTTCTCGCAAAATTTACTGTTGACGTTGTGTCAAATGGTTTCCAAGCTAGACTTGAATAAATTTCAAAAGTAGTTTGATCTTTATTTGCTCCCTTTGTACATTTGCCATACCTATAAACACATTATTTTAGAAAAACATATACCTAAAGAAAATTGCACATGAAAGCGTACACATTCTGATCTTAAACTAAAAGAGATGCGGTTAATAGCCTTGTCAAAAGCAATTTTGATAAAATGTTCAAGAGTTCTTGTCTCTCAGTTCTTGTCAAGATCCATATCCTCAGCAAGATTTTATCAAAACCTTTTTATATATATTGTACATGTACATGTAGCCATGTAAAAGTTTATAAAGTTTAAAGTCTTTCAGGTTTGACATGGTTTTAATAGTAGATGCTGTGAAAAATATTAGATAAAAGATGAGCTCTGTTAGGCTCTGGTGATCGTATATATATATCTTCGCTGGATGGGGCTGGATGTCTGGAAACATACAATGTACCGAAGTGATATTCAGGTCAACATATATCTTGCAATATTTGTGTTACCAAAGAATTCCCCCTTCACTGTACCCAGAATAAGTTTGATTCCCCCTGTACACCTTAGGTTTATTACAGTAAGGGAAGTTTTCCGCTGGCTGCGGAGTTCGCGGGGTGATTTTTACAAGGTTTCTTCTCGGTTTTCCTTCATACACCTGCGTAAAGATGTCATATACCCATGAAATACCCTTGAGTACGATGTTAAACAAATACATTTTTTTGTTACCAAAGTGGCAAAGTAATCCCCCGGGTGTTTTGAGCTTACACACATTCCTATATGAATACACTGTATATTTCAGGCAAGCCAACACTTAAAGTGACTTCACATTTATCCCGGTTGTGTTACTTTCACTGTCAAGCATTGGAATACACTGCCCTCAAATAAATTAAATGTCCAAGAGCTCTGCGTCAAACATCAATCAATCAATCGTGAAATTGTATGCCATGCAAGATGCTGACAAATTATCCTGGGCAAACATTTGGCAAGATGACTTTGTGCTAAATTTTCAATTTGGTAAATTAAAATTGTGCATCATGTGGTAGATACTGACAAATATTCATCGCAATAATCTAAAGGGCCTTTAGGGGTGATGAAAGTATTGTAGAATCTAATCAAGTCTAATACTCTATGTTAGCTTTAGAAAGACCTACAGTATCATAAGTTTAACATACATAAATAATTAAACAAAGCTGTGATCTTCTTGTGCAATAAAACACTTTGAACGTGAGGCAGTTTGTGATAACTGTGACTAATAAAACCAGTGTTTATTTTTAGTTACATAACATGGCACACATGTCATCAAATTTAATTTGACATGTCACAAGTTCCAGAGATGTTTGATTTCTTTTAATTTAATTAACATAAAAAAAGAGTCTCTTATTTTCGCACAATGTAAGACAATGAAAGCTG
Organism: Katharina tunicata; assembly: GCA_032466195.1. Lineage (NCBI taxonomy): Eukaryota > Metazoa > Mollusca > Polyplacophora > Chitonida > Mopaliidae > Katharina > Katharina tunicata. The sequence goes on from JAVFBZ010140994.1 coordinate 24,921, forward strand.
TGGGCGTTCTTGTTTAACTACTGTTGTATCAAGCAGGACATAGTTGTGAGTTTAATTCAGTTTATGGTTAGGGTGATATCATGTCATGGTTACGGCATATAAATGTCTATTACACACGTCAGTTTCTATGGTAACCTTGACCTCCTACGCATTTCTTGACCTAATTTGAAAGCAGCAAATACTGTATATCCAGCATCCTAATCAGTTCTTCTACTACATGTATGGCTCAAGATACATGTATTGGTGTAAATTAACTTGCTTATAAAAATACCAACCCTTTGAGTTTAATTTGTTAAGTCCCAATTTTTTTTTGTTTTGTTTAAACACTATTTTCTTGTCTAATATAGTTTCTAATATAGTAATTTTTTTTTTATCACAAATAGTACAGTGATAAATGTGAATATATTTTATTGATGTATTTATTGCTTTAGAAATACAAGAGAACAAGGTTGATAAGAGAGTCTGAGAGAAAATTGAATTAATTGAATTGACAGAATAAAGGTTTTTATTTTATTCTTCTAAATATATATACTTTTTTTATGTCTTTTATCATCCAGAGATATTAATTTATAATGGTGTGATAATCAAATATTGTACATGTGTTTATTTTACTAAACCACAGATTGAAAGCAAAGTAGATGACTTATTAGCAGTTCAAAAGGTTGTCTTAACCTCTGTCAAAATCTGCCCTGTTTTATTTGTTTGTTTACAGCCCTAACCAATAGGGCTTGTGTTAGTTAACTGCATACCTTAACTGTTTTCACAGCCCGCCAGAGCTCTGGACAAATTCTGTAGCTCTTAGAATTTTTCCCTCATGAAAAAAAAAAAAAAAAGCATGAATATTTACTCCCATGTTCCAGGCCGAATGAAAATACTGTCGATAAAATCTCCCATGAGCCTTATGCAATGAAGCTGTCCAAGCTGAAGCCCCTCCCACCATCCTTAAAAGGCTCTTCATTGGCTTGAATAAACATTAGCTGAGCCACCTGCTGATAGTTCCCTCATGAATATGCATGAGCTGTTGACCATATATGGTGTGTTGGGTGATCAGGTGACTGCACAGCTTGTTCAGCAGGAAAGAGGGCAGTGAGAACGGCCTATTTATGCCATTGTGACCTGTGTTAAGCCAAAGGAAAGAGGTGTTTTATAACAGTACTTAAAACTGTTAGGATTTGAGCAGGTGTTTTTGCTGGACCTGTTTAATTTTTACTGTTAATCATCCATAGAAAGCACAGAAATCTGTGGCAGTAATAAAACTGTAACTCAGACCTGCTTACAGTTGTCTAGCTTCAGTGATCAAGTGCACTCCGCTTTACTGATATTAATCATGGGAGATATTCATGTGCCCGTAGTTCCGGGCTGGGACTTGAACAGTATGTCACGAAGAAATAGCAATAATAATAATTCAGCGTTCGTGTGTGTCCAGAGGCGGTCATCTGCTAATGGAATGCGTGGCTTTGTGTTAAACGCGGACCCCAAAGTGTCCAGCAGCGAAGAGGACATTTTGAACTGCAACAATGAGTTAAATAATTCTTGGACAAGGGGTTGCAGCTTGTATGACATGATACCCAGTCTACAGCTAAAAATGTTAGTATCCTTATCATATTCTACTGGTATTCATCGCTTCCATACTTAGATAATTCTGTGTGTGTGTGTGTGTGCTTAATTTCTACTCTTGTGTGCTTTCCTCTCAGAAAATCAGTCATGATGCTCTGCGATCTTGATTTTTTATACTTTCTGGGTTGAGCTTATTTTCATCCAGTACAATACTGTACGATGTTATTATATCTGCAACTTAAACTGTCAGTTTATTTCTCCCATCTGACATTCATTACCTTGACAATATTCTTTGGCTTATTTTACGTACAGTGTGATATTGTTTTTGTGCATTGAGTTTTTATTTTGTGCGGGTGCTCAACAACAAAATATAAATTATTAAAATGCCGGTCTGATTTCCAACAGATTCAAGAATAATAAACATATTAATTCCTCACAATTGATAGGTGATGTTTAAATAAATATATTATTATAACAATTCAGTAAACATTTGATTTAACATGTTTTTCATGTCTACTCAGTGGCTTTGCATGAAACAGAAAATAATGTTTTTGTTCATCCTACCATCCATGTTCATTTAGTCTAACGGTCTCTTTCATATAATTTTGTCTGTTGGTAAATACTTTTTTCATAACATGAAAAATGTAACCAGAGTTCTATAAATGAGGCATGTTGTATAAATAAAAAAACAAGTACATGTGCACTGTTCAACCTCATAATTTTATGTGAGGCAAAATATTGATGACAGCTGGCTATGTATCAAAGAAAGCATCATAGCTACATGTACAGCTCAAGAGAGTTCCAGTAATGAAGAACTATTATTAGTTGCATGGATGTACCTTTATATACCTTACCATGTACTCCTGCCTTGCTTTATTTTATCATCTGTACATTTTTTGTCTGATTCGACTCATTAACCTAGATTAGCTTATATATATAATATATCTACCATTTAGGTCTATGATATCATTAGCATGTACACTTCAGTGTCAAGTTCGGAATTTCCCAGCACTGGAGTTTATTGGGGATATCCCTTTGTCAATGCCAGTATTAAACTGGGTCATGTAAACAATGTTTGTTTATGACATGAGTCATATTAGTGTGCCTCTAGGGCAGGAGTGCCTCCCTACTGGTCTAAAAGCCCATTCTATAGCATAACGCCCTTTTCATAGAGTGGAGGCCTAATGGTCTGTTTCGCCATGTGCTTGCTTATTTCATCAGCCTTGATTACCTATGCAGATACAGAGCTTCCTAGAAATTAGTTTTATTTTCACTGTTCTATATTGTTTAGTTATACAGCATGTTCTTCAAAATGAAATTGAGAAGGCTCGGCTAATATAAAAAAGGAAATTCCAGAAAA
>JAVFBZ010140994.1:27937-43490 GCA_032466195.1 Katharina tunicata
TTGTTTAGTTATACAGCATGTTCTTCAAAATGAAATTGAGAAGGCTCGGCTAATATAAAAAAGGAAATTCCAGAAAATCTATTATTAGATAGCAGGAAAACCATGTTATTAAAATAAAAAGTACATCTTTGCATATACTAGATTTTATTACACTGACATAAATATTACATTAGTGTTTTCAGTTTTATTTGACATTTGAAGTCGAAACTTACTTGAATCCCTTTTTGGGGATAAATAACTGATTGCTGTACTGTTTAGAAATGTAATCTGGTGTCCCATGTTACCTATATTGCATAACCATGTCTCATAAAGATTGTTTCTCAATAGTGGACTGTCGAAGCTACTGATTTAGCCATTACAGGCACAGCTTGCGTCACCGTTGTTGTAGTTTACAAGGTTATTTCATTTGCCATCCTATGTGATTATGTTATGTTGGCTTGTGGTTTAGGTTGTGATCACATGTGCTCTCAGCATGACAAGCTAATGGTTGATTACATGCCTGTATCATCATGGAAGCTCTGTTTGCTTGTGAAAAGTCTCCAACAATTAATATTGCTTCCTGCTAGAACATTCAATCAACCGCACATAGTTGCCTTAAATTAATTTTTTTTTCATTTTTGAAATCTTTTTCTGTGTTGTGTTAGTTTGTATTTGATTTGTGTTAGTTTTGTATTTGAGTTGTTGTTGTCAGTATGCAACTTTACCTATATAGACATGGCTTCGCAGGTGGCTGGGTGGGAACTTCCTGTGCCCTTGTGCTCGACGAGCTGCATTTGTAAGGGTTACCAGAAAGATTTGCTGTGCTGTCCTGTAAATATATTGTTGTATCTTCTGCAACATGTACATGTATTTTACCAGCGCCACTTACAATGTACACTTAAGTGTGGTTTCCTTCACCCATTAGGCTGGCACACTGCCATGTAAGTGAACTAACCTTAAATACGGCATCAACATTACATATGTCCTCCATGTGACCCAGTCAGTGTTTTGTTAACTGGTTCAGTTATTGAAATACCACACCTGTCACCTGAGTTGAATTGTCAACTAATGTAAGGTAACAGGTTCACTCCCACTAATATTACAGGTTGTGATTATACAGCAACCAGCTGGTCACTTGTGTATTTGAACGAGACAGGTGGCAGCGTGGATGGCCTTTTGACTTCAGACCTGTAAATAACCAATAATTATACTACAGTGTATGTCAGCAAAGCGACCTCACCTGTACACCTATTTAACCCAAATTAGAGATTTGTTAGGAGTTTTAATCTTAGGAGAAAGGAGACTGTATGCAGTTTTAATTGACTAAACCAGAGACTGTTAAAACCAATTTGATTAAATCAATACTGCACCAAATCTCTAGATTCTTATATTTCTAACAATTCAAAATTCTAATCCTTAAAGACCTTAGAGGGTTTCGTGGTATAGTACATATAGTACAATCTGTATATTCCTGGACTAAACATGACAAGATTCAAGTCTGAGAACCCTAAAAAGGGATTCATGTTTGTTCATTGTGTCATGTAAGAAGGTAATGAATTGTAGGGCTATCAAAACACCCATGGGGATTATCCCACCAAATTAGCCTGACAGGTGGTCAAGATTTTATTTAATAGGATTAACACACCTGTGTCAAAACATTAATCAAGACAGATATGTGTTGACACTCACCTTTTCTCTTTTCATATATTTTTAATCCACTTTATTTTCTAATAAACCTAAAGAGAGTAGATGCACAAAGCCAACTGCTCATGTTGTTTACTATATTGCATTATGTGGCAGTTAAAGGTGTTAAATTGAATCCAATCAGCTATGTTTTGTAGGCCCACAGATATCAGCAGGGTACAGATTGTCAATGTAATACCAGACAAGGGTCTAACAATAGATGATATGGGCATGAAGCTTACCTGTGTCAAAACACTAATCCAATCAGGTTTCATGATAACAATAACAGTAAGATTGTTGTACAGGTCATATCAGCTTGTACAGTTCTAAGAGTTGTCAACTCTGTGCACCTGACATTTATAAATGACACATTGTTTATAAAGTGCATGTAGATTATGTTGATTAAGTTACATTATACTACAATTCACACTTGCCTCAAACACAGCTCTGTCATCCTTTGTGAGTCTTTTGAAGCAGGCAAAGTACATAAATTATTGAAATATAAACATTAATTAAACAGCTGCTTGGACAGACTAGAATAGACTGACGTTTGAAGTAAATCTTTGCATAGTGTTTTTTAAAATCTTTTATAGAAAATGCGAGACACAATCTGGTATTTTATAAGTTACCTGTAGGTTTCACGAAGCTAAGTCTTAAATCGCGACCCGTAAATAGGAACATTTTCAGAGTGTCTTTGCTATTTTGTTACACATATTTAAAACTGTTCTGAGGATCAGCTTGATTTTATCCTTGCCAATTTGTTTATTTACCTGATTAGATTGATTATCTAGTGTTGACCTGTTAACTATGTAAATGAGGCACATAACTCACCTGTGGTTATTAGATAAGACTGAATGTAGGTTATCGGTTATCAGCTGATCCCTGACTGGTTAAAATACCTGGTTACTGATTTACCCAACAATGTCTGTCTCTTATAGTAAATAACAAGAGCTCCTAACATAACGCAAACATATGTCAAGTAGTTCTAGGAGCTTCCTGTGCCCATATGTCCTCTGAGTAAAGGGTGATCAGTGCCCTATGAGCTAGGGGTGATGAGATATTAATTTATGATGTATTGATCTGATGTTGGCATTGAATTAAATTAGTAAAAAAAAACTCACTTGGTTTGTTATATAATACTCTTTTAATGAATAGGAGAGCTTTAATATTTTTATTCCCCCCAGTAACATGCTTGTATTTGCTAAGGTTACATGTACATGTACATAACATTCTGGGACGTTCTCAACAAACATATCAGAGAAGTTAGATAACAGAATCTACCAGATGAGAATTTTCAAACATTGAAACAAGTGACATGTTTGCAACCAAATGATTGCATAAGTTTTGAACCTTGTACTTGCTGACACAAACATCTAAGCATCTAAAACTCTATAGGTTGGAAAGCAAACATGTTAGTTTGATGATCCCACCCAAGATGGATTGGGTGGAGTAGAAATAGCATTATATCCTAGAGTCAAATTGACATTTTATAGCTTACAGGTTGTCATGTTCTGTAGCTTTAACAAGCGAATTCGTCTTTCAAACCAAAATAAATGTACATTTACCAAAACACTTTGGGAATTCAAAAAGTACTTATCTTTGGATAGCTAGCAACTGATAAATGTTCACTCATTCGACACACATGTTTATTGGGGTTTCGTGAAGACGCATATTACGGTAGCCAGAAAACAAACCTGTTTACCAAAATGTCATCTCAGCTGCACATGTCACATAGTTAAATAAACGCCTCTCCATTTCTTCAACAACAGTGGTATTTTTAAATAATGCAACTGTATTATTCTGAAAGTGAGTTCTTGACATTTCTTGAATAAACAAATATTTCAGGAATTTTTATTTTGTGTCCCCTTTATAATTTTTTTTTATTACTGTCCACTGTTGGAATACAGCACATTCATGTCAGTGAGCACGGCATTAAAACACCAACCAATCAATCAATCGATCAATCTTCACTTGTATACTTTATATAGCACTTGTATATATGGGAAGTTTTCCGGTGGCTGCGGAGTTCGCATGGCGGTTTTTACAAGGTTTCTTTGCGGTTTACCGCCACACACTGGCAACGCTAATAATTAAGATTAGCAAGTCGTCTTTTAGGTGAAATACTCTTGAGTACTACATTAAACACTAATCAAAAGAACAAACAATTATTTATAAAGCACTTGCTGTACCATTCCAGTGGTTGTCCACTGTATTCTCATTTCATATTGTTTTTGTTGATTTAAAAGGTTTCGCTATTATAATAAGTAGATACATTTAAGTTATGTTACCTGTAAGATACCTGGACAGTCTTGTTGTACATTAGAATTCTGGTACATGTATGGTACAAACATCCAGGGTATCTAGCCCAGCACCTTGACCTTCAGAAGGCTACTCTGAACTCCCTGTTTTTGTTTGATGGTGAAACATGATCCGGCATATATACAACTGTTTATTGACTGAAACAGTGTGCTTGTGAATTTGTTTTCTCCTCTCAGTGTCTCTTTTTTCTCTCTCGTATGCCTAGTGCATGTAACCTTAGAATTTGTAAAGGTTTGTTATTTGAATAAATTGGTGTCTTGTTTACTTATAAATGTAACACTATTTTGTATCCTGAAGATACTACCTAATATGATGTGTTAATCTATCTTTGCATAGCTATAAGTAAAATCTAATTTTATTATTTACTAAGGGAGGTTTTGGAGGATTCAGTGCTTTTACATTGGTAACTTTCTTGCACTAGCGGCTCGTCCCTCTCGCTTCAGCTGTTGTTTCAAAACCCAAGCACTGACACTGTTTTTTTTCCCAAGATAACACAAACACAATCTAGGTAACTAGGCCAAGGGCTGCTTCAGAAAAGTATGTTTTGTACAAAACCTGCGACTGAGTAAGTAAATACTGGCACTGTGGCTTCTGTTTACATCTATACCTGGTTCTACTTAATATGTTAATTCCCTATGGCACTTAAACTGTTTAAGAAAACTAAGGCAATTTATTGGGTTTGAGGACTGCTCATTAGCAAGGTCGCGGGTACATTGGAAATGTCAAATGAGACCCCCGCTTTCTCTGAAAACAGTGATTGAGACACAATCTGTTTAATTTCTGGCTTATACATGTACTATACATACATGTACATCTAGTAGAACTTTACTTAGGCTGGGGTTGAACGTTTTCCATGGGTGACACATATACACGTTGCATCTAGAGCAAATCTGAGGCATAATTCCAACCGTTACTGCTTTTAACTTTGTCTATTTTAACATCCATGTTGGCCAATAAGGGGGCCCTGATCAAGATATATGTTGGGCGTTACACGTTCTGGTCTACCTGGAATGGCTCATTGCTCATCTTTTGAAGGCTTTTTGGCAAAATTCCTGTAAATGTGAGCCTTTTGATGGGGTGCCAAGGTTAGCTTTGTCTCTCGGCTGTAGGGTCAACGAGGACGGGCTCCCTCTGGCTTAACCACTTGTCAGTCCTTCCTATCAATTTACCAGGGGAGCCTCAAATACTTAGCTCAGAAATACCAAAGAATAAAAAGTCTGTAGGAAACACCTGTACTCAATACCAGTTGTTATGCCTAACACCTGTATCTGGCTAATTTAGAATTTAAAAAAGAGTAATACGATAAGGCTTGGTAAAATTAAAATCATGGAAGATCTATAGAACTGAAACAGAAGAGTCAGTACAACTTCCATCGTTGATCATATTACGAATAGAGATTGAACATACTTAGTTCAAGGACAACTACATTTGTACCTAAGTTTATGTAGAAGACCTGTGCTTATCTATGTTAGTATAAATTTGCCAAAGAGCTCTAGAATCAGGTTTGGATAGAAATACCATATTTGGAAAGGGACAACACATCCTTAGTTCAATAAAACCAGGAAGTACAGTCCTAAACACCTGTGCCAATCTATTTTGTTGTTACAAGATATGTACCTGGCATACAGTAGAACACAAAGATTACATGTTGTGATTTCTAAATAAACCTATCCACATTTTTCCTTGCTGACAGATATTATCTACAGTTCAGTCTGTTACTATCTTGTTCAATTATTTAGAACAAAACCTGTCAGTACTGGTTTGAGAATCTCTGTATTCAACATATATATATATAAAGATAAACAAGATCTGTTGAAAAAAATTTGGAGCTCAGGGTCTCATTTTGAAAAATTGCCAGTGGCATACTCAGTTCTAAATCTGTTAACAAAGATGGCTAACTTAATTGCAGTCTTTACCGTCTTTTATCCGGGTCAGTGTTCGTCTACTATGTTGAATATTTGAACTTTTGCCAGGTCAATAATTAACAGTGTTCGTCTGATTAGTTTTAGCTCCAAAATGTTAGTTCAGTCTCCATAACAGTAAAGCTTCTAAATTTTTCCAACTTCTACATGTACATGTAACTTGAATTTATTTACATTTTGTTTCTACTATATTATGAAATATATCTTATTGAGTGATAAATTCAGTTATCAGGTCACTGGTGTGTTGTGGACATGTGATTTGTTGCTTTAAGGATTGCAGTACGACAATGTCGCACTGTTGTAACTTTTAGAAAAGAGTACAAGGTGATATGCCATTGCTGTGTTTTCCTTTTCCAAAAAGATTGTTTAAACAATCTGGCTCCTCAATGCTGACTTCTTCTGGATTTTGTTTCTTCAAAACTCTAGCCTATCTCAACATACATGTAAGCCAAGAGACCAATGGAAATAAATAAAGCTGACACAGAAATACTAGGCTTTTGGTAACAAATGCTGAGAATAACATAAGATATTATGGATAACAACTTCTGGTATATTTCCAGCGCATTGTGGCCTAGATCCTTAGACTGTTTTCAAGCAATGGATCATTGCTTTTATTGCTTTAAGACAGTGTTAGCATGTAGGCCGAAAGGTTGCCCGTGAAATATACAAGAAGCTGTTATCCATAATATCTCAGTGTCTAATTGGACATGGGAATCAATATTTCAGTAAGTTAGCTTCGGTTATATAAATTCAAAAATACAAAGCACAAGACTTTTGAAATGGAAAAAATATTATTTTCCTATCAAGCTTACTTCTGCAAAGAATTCCCGGATCAGCTGATTCTATATTTGTCATAGGAATGTAGATACTGTTGATAACATGTCTTTCCAAATAAAGAATAGTATGAAATACTACAATAAGTGGTACTACAGCTGTGGAATTATTTTTATATTGTGATGAAAGACATCTAAATTCTCCAGGAATATGGTATACATGATAACCCTAGTTTTGCTAAGAATTAATATTTTCCAATTCTAATTTTAACCTAGCCTGATACTCAACAAGCCACATTTTTATTGTCTGATAATATTTTTGGCTCCAGGATAAAGCGAACACCAGATATTTTTGGGAATATAATAATAGGCATACATGAAAACAAACATTGACTACCATGTGGAAGTTTTTAGGTGAGACAGAGGCTACCACATGTTAGCTGCGTGGTGATCAGCTGATATGTATATTGTACCCTTCAATTGTTCTTTTTTTCTGCCTCTATCAGTATGTAGTTGACAGTTGACACTGTGGTAGGCTTGAGTTATGTAAATAAATTGAATTTGCTTAATCGTCACTGTTGGCTAAAAAAAAAAAAAAGTCTTAAATTAAAATTGTACATTGTGATATATCCTTGAGTATGGACTTTATCCATTTGGAGATTGCTTGCCTCGATTAGTGGTATATTATTTCTTCTTTCTTATATTTCATAAACAATAATATTTCTTTCCTTATTTTTTTTTTCTTTGTGCATTTTTTAACTACCTCTTGAGGATTGAATGGGGAACACAATTTCTGCAATGTCATTATTGTTTGGAGATTAAATTTCACGGACCCATTGTCCATGTAAAACATTTAGCAATACTGGCTTTCAGCCGTATAAATAATGAAGAAATGTCAACTGACATTTATACAGATTACAGAAATGGACTAATTTGGCGTTTGCAGGTCTTGGACCAATGCAAGTAGAAATCGATGTATTTACACCCCAGGCTGAGGCAGCCTTACACAACCTGTAGCCTAATCCTCCGCATGACCTGGCTCTGACCATTTAATAGAAATGGCTGTGACATTGACAAGCCGATTAACCTAGAATTATGCTGACGTAAATTTCCAACTATTGACGTACTTACATGTTCTTGATGGCAGATCATTAGCAGACCTTTGTCAGCTTTTGGTGCCAATTACTTTAAGCTCCCTTGGAATCGGTTAAATGAAGTCATCCATAATAATGACAATCTCAAATTCTGGTTAAGGAGTATTTTAATTTAGAACAATTATTCATTTATTTTATTTCAGATAAAATAGTAAAGAATTCAAGTGAACTAAAATCTTTCTGAAATGTATTTTGGATTTGCAGGATTAAGGTTTTATTTGGAACCAGTTATTCTCTTGGTAAACATTTTATTTGATTATTTTTTAATTGAATGTGTTATTCTTTAAACAAGTTATTTAATACCTTCCTTTTCTTTGTATGTTACAGTGGTTCCAATGCATTGGCAATAGATAACAAGATCGGAGAAGCAATGGTAAGTTCTTGTTTGTAACAATTTCACATATTAATGAATTATTCAGTTATTTATTTATAATTATATGTTTGATTTTATGTCGTTTGTTAGAGATGCCGTCATACATGTATGAGTGAAATAACCTTAAGAATGGCATAAAACCTCAATCGAACAATCATTTGTCAGAGACTGACAGTTTTGGCTTCAGGTTAGACAGCCATTACTAGTGGGAAAGATATGGGGTGAATCACTAGGCTAGATATGGCTTTAAAGAACAGTTAAACAATAAAAACTGATCACACAGACCTGATACGTTCTTCAAACAATTTTATTTGTCTCGGCCATGCAAATTTAAATTTCTTGCAACCATAAAGAAAAGAGTGAAAAATCCTGGCTGTTGCACAAGTGCATACATCTAGTTTGATAACTGTAAAATTATCTGGTTAAGAGATTCCCAGGGAAATTTTATTTTGATATTCATTATTCAACTCCTTTAGTGGGCATTTTGAATAAATTTATCGCTTGAATAGTTCGAGCAGGTCAATCCCAGGTCAAAATAAATTAAACAAGTGATTGAATAGCTTTGAATTTAGAAACTATATTATAATTGTATTGATAACCTTGTAAATATTGTGTACATGAACTTATATGTATATAGGTATATGAATTTGTCTAGACAAGTGTGTTTATTAATAGCCCTGTTTTGGTAGTGTTGGAAACGACCCAGCCTATTCAGTGAAATCCCTTACCTAAGGTCAAGAATTATCATCAGAATTGAACATTTTATTTAAGTATTCCTGGTGCATTGTATCGTGGGTCTGTGGTATTTTACATATCGTGTTTACTTCTATTGGATTTGAATGTGGAAAATGTTCAAAATGACCTCGTCAAGTATATGCAGCTTTGGATTTTGAAGCGTAGACTTTATAGGTTTATTGTTACTTGAATTATACTAATATTTTGCATTAATTCCAAATAAAAGTGATGTGTGCAATCCTTGACTTGGCATAGTGCATCACCCATTGGGAAGGCACACCGTTATGAGTGAAACAACATTAGGTACAGCGTGAAATAATTAAAGCAAAAACAAACTTCTTTAATTAAACCTTCAGCAAACGATAAAACCATCTAAGTCCCCATTATCCCCTATTATTGTTATTATTCTCCTATATTTAATAATAATTTAACAACCATGTAAACGAAGGCAACTTTGAGATAAATTCAGACAATATACAGGGTTTGTTATTTTTAATCATATCACACCAATCTTTCTCTTCCACAGGATTTGGTGAAGAGTCACTTAATGTTGACAGTCCGAGCAGAAGTTGCAGTGTTGAAAGAACAAATAAAGGAATTGAAAGAGAAGAACAGCAAACTGGAATATGAAAACAGTATTTTAAAGGCTTCGGCCAGTCCAGAAACTCTTACAAAGTTGTCTCAGCCCTAAACGAGAAATATGTCGTTATTTTCTTGACTGTGTTATCTTCTCAATTAATTATGGCTAATCAGAGACTAGGGTGCTGCTGTGTATATACAAATATGACTGTGATTTATGGCAGAGAGTTATTACCCTTGTATGGAGGAGTTACTTCCCTTGGAAACAGAAGCCAAGTTGAAGAGCAATGCCACTTGCACCCACAAGAAGAGTCTGAGGTATCTCCTGCCAAGTGCATTACATGGCATAAGGAAGAATTCTTGAAGTGTGTGCCAAAACATTAATCCTTAAATTAAATGCATCATTATTGAAGGATAAGCTACTATTATCCCTATAGGTAACTGATATTCCGTTTTGTCATCTTGATTTGTTATTTGTAGATGGTGCTTCAGATTAATCAGCTGTTGTCAAAAAAAGATCAACGTACCCATAATGCATATCTGGTACATTCATTAGTTATGGTATTGATCATGAAATTTCCAGGCTTTGGTATCCACCATTAGCGAAATCTCCTCAAGTATGAAGGCCTTACTAGAGCGTCCTCTTTCCAATATTGAGGATAAATTTCCATTTGGGTGATACTCAAGATGAAATATGTTATTTCCTTCTCACATATTATACCGCAGAAACAGTTTGAGAGTTAAGCACATGTTTCAGTCTTACTGAAATAAACCATCAAAGTTCTTCTGGAAACTAATCGATAGAAGTCTGTTACATGTATATGTTGTGGGATTGACCGTACATGTGTGGCCATTTTACATGTATCAAAAGTTATGCCTTACACTACAGTTGATTTATTCACAAGCTCAGAAATCATGTGAACTTTCATTTTGAAGTTAAACTGGACATGTATCAATTCTTGGCATTTGGAACACGTGACCTAATGAAAATATACGAAAGCAAACGTTCACAATTTTTATCGAGCAAAAGTTATTCAACAAGTGTATAGGCCTACATGTATGTTAGCGGTTAACATTTTCTGCCACAATTTTTAATTCAACGAAACGAAACTTGCTTGAGGAGGGTAATAAGTTTGCACACTTTTTGCGTCAAATGTATTGTTAACATACATAATACCACTCGGCCAATTTCTTACATAAGACAACAATTCATCACAAATATGGACAGCAAAATTGAGCTTGCAATTTTTTTTCATAACTTCTCTTAAAACCTTATATAAATCGTCTGAAGATACATATACATGTTTGTGATGAAATCATTTGGTGAAAGTTGTGACATGCTGATTATAATAATGACTCGTTCAATATTAATAATTGGAATTACCATTTGAATTTTTACCATCATCTTGCACAATATTTCTTGCTGTGTTAAAAAAATTCACTTGTAAAATATTAATTTTATTTTAGATAAAATCATTTAAGACCATGCTGTCCTGGTATTATTAAAGAAATAAACGAACCAAGGTTGTGACAAGATTTCCAGCTTTTCCAAAAATTGGAAGAAAAAAAACAGCGACAAACATTTGCTCATGTCATAAAAAGAGTTTTCTTCTTTTCAACCACAGAAGTCTGTGGAATTTTTGCAATTTATTCTTTAAGTTTTGATGGAAAATAATTTAAAAAGGTTGACAGGTTCAAGGATTTGAGAAATCCGATTAGGGGAAACTGTTGCCAGCGAGTCATTAAATTTAATCTGAGAATTGTTTTATTGTTTTTTTAGTTTCTTGATTTGAAGAGTTGTTCCCCTTACTTTACCCACTTAACAGAACTGAAGCTCCAAATGTGAATGCTCTTAGGAATGGTTTCAATATATTTTTTTTCTCTTGATAATTTTAGAATTCCTTTTCAATGGCATAGGTGTGATTGGTGTGTAAATAATGATAAATATATTATTGCAGAAGCCTGTTGTATATGTTAAATCGGAAATAATTTTGACAGTATTTTTGTAAACGATGTATATCAAATGGGATACTATGAAACTGTGCTATCTGAAATAATCTATCAATTGCTATTAAGTTTGACTGTGATGTTGACATTAGACTGGTATTATTAACATATGTAGAATGTATGTGTTCTGATCTGCCTCACCCCTTGTGTTAATGGAGTGTCCATTCCAAGGAAGGTTTATGAAGTATTATGTAAATGGGTGATTAATTGAGAGGGGTGTCAGGATGGTACAGGCTGTGTATGTATTGCAGGAGAGTAAGAGAAAAGGATCTTTGTAAATAAACTGTACATATGTATTATGACACGGATTAAATATACTCTGTACATTCTGAATGTATGAATGCCGAGAAATTTTAAGAGTGAGAAACAATTGTAAATAATATGAGCATTTTTGATAATATACTGTGCTTAGTGCCTATATATATAAATGCTTACCAAAGTGACACGGTGGGCAATGTGATGTGAAACCCAACCCATCCACACTCCCCTTTTTCTCGAGCACATCTTCTGTGAAAATATATCTCTCAATTTTTGTTTTAACCAAAGTTAATGAACTTGAAAATAATTGCAGTGTACTACAAAATGTATGTTGTGTTAACTGTCGACTCCATGCCTTTAATTGCAATTTCCAAGAAAAATATTGAAAGTTTAGAATGCAGTTAAATGTGACATTGGCCATGCATTAATGCATAAAAGTATGTGTTTTTTTTTTTCCTGATAGCCTTTTTGTGATCTGTAAAACGGCATTTATTAGAGATTTAAAAAGTTAGTGACTTTCGGCTCCTTCGCAAATGCAGATTAAGGATGGATAGTAAATAAATAATGTATCATCAACACATCTATGGCATTTGTAGAAAGCAATAGTTAGTAAGACATTTGCAGTAGTAGTTTTGTCCAAACTAATCTGTTAAGGTTTTTTAAAAAATGGATAGCAAACAATAGGTAACAAAATTATGCCAGTCATTAAAAATTTATGAGAGTATATGCTAGTCCACTATTGTATAACGTTCCATGTTTAATTGTATCTAGTGAAAGGTTTTTTGAAATGAGAAGTCTATTCTCAGTATAAAGCTGTTGTGTTTCTGTTACCCATCTGATAAAGATGGAGATGTAGAAATTCCTGTGTGTTAATCGAAAACCTAGGTAGTCAAAATTTTGGAAATCAAACTCATGCAATACGTGGAGTTTACGCTCTTGTTCACTCTAAAATAGCGGGTGGTCAGGTTGGAGCCTCCTGGCGCTCTCTGGGCTAAGGGGAAACAGGAAGCCAATTTGTTGTGGTTTCCTGTTTTTCGTCCTGTTGGTGTAATGTCTTCTATGTTGCCAGCGACGCTAGGGTGTTTCCTTTACTGATTGGGCTGGCATGTAGTCAAATAAGTCAAATAACATTAAAAACATCGTAAAACCCACAGCAATATTTTTTTGATAAAACTCAAAAGTCAGTTTTTAATTTCTATAATTGGTATTTTAATAATTTTCCAAACATCATTTCTCTAGGTTTTTGATTAACACTGGTGTTAATATCGTATACTTGGTACATGTTACGATTTATACATCAACAACTCTTGATAATGTTGATAACTGAAAGGCCTTCAGTATAAAGGGTACTTGTATTGGGTTATAAAATTATATTTCTCGTGATTACCATTTCGTTGTGTCAAGTTCCCTTCCAACAAAGAATTTTAATTTTATCAAATGTTCTGAATTTTTCTCTATGTCAAATTTAATGCCGTGATATTTTTAGCTTTAAGCACTCCAGTGTTACCAAGGCTTAATCAGCATGTACTGCGGTGAAAATGGGAGGCACTTAACAGAATCGCTCAGTGGATGAAATCGGGCTTGTGCTCAGTTTGAAATCCTGTTCAATTATGTGAGGATGAAAGTGTTAAATAAACTGATTTGTGAATGCTTCTACGAGAGACAAAAATTATATAATTAAATGCATTAAAACTTACCTCCTGTTGTTTGAGTTCATTCTTATGGTTTTTTTTGTTTTTATTCTCATTAGATTTAACTTTCATTTAGCATTATAGTTCAATTGTTTATAACAAAAAAATTCATAATGTTAATCTTCTAGTTTTGGGAAATTACTGATCAGTACTTTGTGCTAAGAGTCAAGATAATTAATTAGTCTTCTCACACTACAGCCGTGGTAATTCCACTCCAAAGCTGTTGAAAAGCGTGTGGTAATATCACACAATAAATATGTCGCAGAGAGAGGTAACATTTTTTACGTCCTCGCTATTCTGACATCACTGCGATGTTGAGACGTTATGTAGTTTGTTGCAAAAAGTCCTTCCAGATCAGTAACTGTCGTTCTATGACGTAGTGTGCCCGTGCACAACATTGTGTATCCAGACCAATCAGTCCAAAATGTAGACAAGGAAATCATCCCAACTGTGCTAAAAATGTGTAGTGTGAAAAAAAGATTAATTCTCTCGATCCTGTGCTTTACGATGGATATCACTCTCGTCTTTGAATTAAAAAAATCGCTAACCTGTTGCTTTTGATTTTATAAACTAACCAACTCGAGAGATATTCATCATACACGTTGGTCAACCTGTATTTAACACCTCAATGAAGATAGACCCTACTCTTTGTGAGATTTGTAAAGCGTTTGACAAATCACAGGGGGGCGTGCGCCGTGGCTCAGTGGTTAGCGCGTCTGACTGCAGATCCTCCTTCAATGTACCGCACGGGTTCAAGTCTCCCAGTGGACCTGAGGTATACGAGGGAGTCACACGAGGTGACTTCGGCAATCGCGGGGGCGGTTTTTACGAGGTTTCCTCCCGGTTTTCCGCCATATCGAGTAGGGCAGATTAAGAAGTGGAGAATCCGTCGTCATATAAATGAAATACCTTGAGTACGACATTAAACACCAATCAAACAAACAAACAAACCACAGGCCACCCATCTAACATTCTGCCTGTTCAAGTGATAGGCATTTCACAGTTAATTCTAAGTAATACTTCTGTTAACATAAGGGTATCTCCCAACAAGCTGCACCCAGGCTCAGGGCAGTATGTTTATATAATTGATTGATTGGAGTTTTATGCTTTACTTAAGGATATATCACTCACATGACAGTGTGCCAGCCTAATCTGTGAAGGAAACCACCTTAAACGATTCTGGCTACACATAACATTTACAAAACAGGACACCACAACAAACCAGCCTGTGTGTGTCCCTTAACTCAGAGGGCACCAGGACACAGGAAGCTTCCATCCAACCATCCGCGTATGGTCATATAGAGCTTATTCATGCCGACCATGCCGTCTTATCTTAAATATGAATTTAGAAACCGAGGAGCGTTATCTTTCCAGCGGGCTAAGTATGTTCACATTGCTCTGGTTGTGTTTGGATTTCTGTCTTCTGTGAGGATACGCCACCGTCAAACACCAATCAATAGACCAAACAAATACGGAAATCCTGTAAAACGGAAAATATTAACTTTACGGACATGAATTGCCTATTGAGAATATCTCTTCACTTCAAACACTATTTTTATATACTTTATTGTTGTTTATAGCGTGCTGATGACTGAATGTGCTTGAGAACAGTCGCAATTATAACAAAAAAGAAGTTGTATTTCCATATATATATATGTTCCGCCAGTTGGGGTGGAGATATTGATTTATACTTCTGTCCGTTTGGCCGTCCGGGAAACTTGTCTGGGCTGTATCTTAGTTGCTATTCAACAATGTACATATTGTCAAGCTATCTCAGATCGCTTTTTGCTTTGTTTATTTATAGATAAAGGTTTAACATAGTTCTCAAGGTTATTTAAGGTGAACGTCTGCCCTGGGAATTCCCAAGCGTGGTTACAGCATGAGTTCTCAAGGTTATTTCAGATGAACGTCTGCCCTGGGAATTCCCAAGCGTGGTTATACAGCATGAGTTCTCAAGGTTATTTCAGGTGAACGTCTGCCCTGGAAATTCCCAAGCGTGGTTATACAGCATGAGTTCTCAAGGTTATTTCAGATGAACGCCTGCCCAAGGAATTCCCAAGCGTGGTTACAGCATGAGTTC
>JAVFBZ010140995.1:0-13606 GCA_032466195.1 Katharina tunicata
AAATTCATTTCAAGTAGTAGATAGGCGTAGGAAATATGGCAGGAGTAAAGCCCATAGGACTTGTTCTATCCCTTTAAATAGTAATATAACTGAACGCAAATTTAAATAAGAAGTGTAGATGGTGTAATATATTAACGTGTGTACAATACTTTATAGAAACATACAAAGTACGATATATTCATATATACAATGACGAAGGAGATATATAAGTCACTTAAGATTGAGAATAAGGTCTTTTACAGAAGATTTAAAATCAGATATACAATTTATTTGCTTAATTGAAGTAGTTAAGCTATTCCATTCAATGTGAGACAACATAGTCGAGTAAAGTATTATTTCATTTGTAAGTTAGGGACCAACACCGATCTCAGGTTATTCACTAAATATTTGTGATCAAGTCTGCATACACGATAATAGAAATTCGTTTGATTTCGACACTGACATTATTTAACAGACAGTCAACTTCATGGATCAATTTTTTCGATTAATTTTCAAGTAAAACTCATAAAGTCTTACTTACCATATAGACATATCAACAAAAATAGAAGCTGCAATCCGGTCCCCATGTCCAATAACGAAATGAAGCTGCCACACTTGCCGCAAATTTCTAGCTTGACAAAATATAAATGGTTTGTCTAAAACTGTTCCATTTTTATACAATTTTTGCTGCTCATGATGAAATTAAAACACAAAAGGAAAACTCTACATTTATATTCATTATTGATAAAAAAAAAGCCAAATGATAGTTAGCTATCTATAGAAAGGGTTAATAGTTATAAAAAAATTAACTAGGTGCAAATTTATGGAACGTTACATTCTGGTGGACAATGGCAATAAATATAGACTATGACGTTGAAAAAAATGTTAACAGCCTGGAAAAGTTAAACGCCCAAAGAACAGCTGTTCCACAACAAATAATAAAAAAAAAAAACAAAAAAAAAACTTCACATCCTTTTCCATAACATATTTACTTAAATTTGCTGTTAACGGTATAGTTAATTATAATTATGGATTATTATTCAAACTGTCTATTTTATACATTTATATATATTTTTTCGTCATTCATTATAAGGAAAACTTAGTCATCAGTTCAAAAGTAAACAACTCTACAAGAAACTTAATTAATTTAAGAAACTTATTTGATTCCAAGCTAGAAACACAGCACTAGACAAAACTGCAAAAACAGAAAATACATCATGGCAATGGAGAAACAATATTTTTCGATCAGAGCACAACACTTCATTGTTTTAGAAGTCGTTTTTGTACTGTGTAATGCCCTGTTAAAGTACCCTGCCATATAAGTGGCCATAAATTAATCAATCTATCTGGCACTGTTACCACAATTGCATCTGACTTGATCCATTTTCAGCTAAGAAACATATATATTAATAATATCAGCACAACATGAATGGACATTCTGTAAATTTTTAATATTTGATCAAAAGTGATCAGTGCTAATCATCGTTTTAATGGAAATAATTCCGTGAACATCATTGACATTTTTTCTAAATTGGTTTTGGCCGGGTGATAATGTTTGGCTTGTCTGTGGATTTCACCGAGTAGCTATTTCATTTCTGTCTAAATCCAAGCTAAACATGACAATTATTATTCAACAATGCGTAATATTAAAGTCTGGTCTTTCAAATGTAAAAGATCTTCACTCACCAAATAGAATTACAATGTAGACAATATTCATGAACTTTCTAATTTTTAGACATAAAATGTCAGTGTATGCATATAACACCGTAATTGGTTCTCGTAGCCATCCATTTTCTCACAAACCTCTGTAGAAAAAGAAGCGGAAAAGTTTTCAACTTATTTTGTTCTCGAATATCGAAAAGAAGCTTAGATCTTGAAATCAGCCATAGCGTAGAAGATGAAAAAGAATAGTTGAGATATATTCTAAAGATATGCCAGCGCTTTGCCAGCTGTGGTATAATGCGTAATCTTCCTAGGATTACGATCAAATCAATCTGGAAATGCTGGATCAAAAACACAGTTATAGGCAGGGTTTTCAGGGTAAGCTTTTAATTGTGTAGCATACTGGAGACCACATTTTTACCTTTGATGGTATAAGGATGGCTCGTTTGCGTAAACATACAGGCTCTCGACTGGAGATGTGCGGAGCCCTCCAAGATTCAGACGGAAAACTTGATTGTGGCTTGGTCCTAGCTTTTTAATATAGCTGTCCCGCGCTGAGCCATAGACTATTGAACCATAATTTAGTTTGGAGCGATAGAGATTCAACAGTACCGATCGGCCAGCACCCCAATCGATGCTTGAAACCACCTTAATTATGTCGAGCGCTTTTGTACATTTAGCTTTCAGAGTATTTGTGTGGGGGATAAATTATAATTTACTATCAAATATCAAATTAAAGCTTTCCATAGAATTTCAGGTCTGGGTCGGGGTGCAATTTCCTCTTATTACAGAAATGCAAATGTGGAAGATGATTCAAAAACTTATAGTACACAGCATGAGGGTCACACTTGGAGTCTTGAAAAGAATATTTAAGCTCATCAAGACTAAAAGGTTGACTCTATGCCTTCAGTTTTTTAAAGCGAGATTTGGCTTGCTCCTCTCCTATCTTGCCTGAATCCTTTAAAACCCAGGTGAGTAGTTTCCCAAGGAAGTCTTTTCTGTATAATTATTGGCAAGTTTATTTGCAATATCAGAAGGAGCGGTTAGCATGCCAGTTTAACTTTTATATTTTTTCCACAATAAAGTTATTACATTTGTTGACCAACAAGAATAACATTAATCCTTTTACCTAACAATATAGTACGAATAAAAATGACAAAATATCTGTTGGTAAAGACGTTTTCAAAATAATAAACAGAGTAATTGGTGGTAATCGCGTTTGCATTATTTATTCAAAACTCTTAACCAGTCTTTCCAAATATGATTGAATCGTTCAATTGTGTTATTTTCTAGTGCAGAATGTTTTTCCATATATATGTGCTGAATTAAATAGAACTCTATTTCAGGCATATATAATATTGCCGCTTGACGCCGTTTGGTTTAGGTATAATATCGTGATAACAACAAAACATAATTGACAGCTATAAATTATATCTTTCCAAACACAAGTTCAATATTTGATATGCTTATAGTTTTCCCGGTCACGTCAAATAAATAGCATATTTCACAAGTAACATACTTTGTCGCAATGTTGCTTTTCCAGCGTTACAAAATGTCCAGACGCCATCATTTCGTAATTTAATTTTCATAAGATATTTATTTGTTGCCATTAATACGATTAGAAACCATTGAAGTTTGTACAGTTTTGTCTCCATGGGTCAAGTCAGATGGGGGCTTGTTTGTGCTTATTGCACCCGTATGCCAGGATAAGAGGAGCCCTGTCGTCATAATTCAGTAATACTATACTTGCTGTGGAAACTAGGATAAGAATAAAAAGAGGAAATTAATAACTTGTACATCATTTCCTTGAAGCTGCATGACACCATCAGAACAAAATGTTGAGACTGCTTACTCGTTGTTGATGCATATCTTCGCTAGCCAAGAGTTTTATTCCGAGGTATTCTACACTACATTACAACCCTTGGCACATCGAGAGTGTAAAACCAGAATATAAAGCCACGCAATTGGTTGACTTCCTCGGAACTTGTAGGCACCAATCAGATAAAACATGACAGGAATACCCAGCTAGAGTCACAAAGGGGCAATTGTCAATAATTAAAATTTCATGAATGACTTATCATGGGTTTTTTTCTTTCAAAAAACGATATGGTAAATGCGTTCGGAGCGTTACGGATCCGTAAACTTTCCAATACTGCATATATTGCAAATTGTACGTGATTTTATTGAATTGAGTAGTTTGGGTGATGCCATTTTGACTTTTTGAAACTTGTAAGCGCAATATGGTTGGTTGAATGGAATTTAAACATGGGAGTTAACTCAAACCTTGATGACTTCATTCAACAAAGGTTCATTTTAGTTACATACGCTCGATCTGCGAAGGGTTGTAATGTAGAGTAAGTAGCTCGGAATAAAACCTAGGTTAGCGTAGATGGCTGAGGCATTCAGAAAGCATTTCACCAGTCCTTCTATAATAAAATGATAAAAATTGGATCACAAGCAAACCCTACAGGCACAAAGCGGAAGAAAACCAGCGCTAATACCCACAATTTTATAATCATCTTGTACATGTATCCTGGCGCTGTCTGTGTTATCAGCGTCTTTTAGGATGGTTGCCTCCACCAATTGGGCGAGCAGGCTCTGTGAGTGAAATAACATTAGGTATGACATAAAACCCCATACAATCTGTTGCCAGTGTCGTTTTCCATTACCCATTGGGCTGGCACACCGTCCTATGAATAAAAGAACCTTAAGTAGGACTTAAAACCCCAATCAAACATACAGTTTTGCCCGAGTATGCCGACAACTTTATAACCAATGTTGTTAAGCTCATTGTTGGATTTAACAGAGCCCTGAACTACAGAATACTAGGACAATCAGAGAAATCATTCTGGTCCCAACGCGAACTTGTTTAATATGCCTTTAGTTTTCAACAGCTTGCGCTGTCATTATGTGTGACTCCACGTGTATATGTTTATCAAGAGTAATCACACTGGCACAGGGATATCGACTTATTAAAGTCGATAAATTATCTCATGTTCTAGATCAATTGTCAGAGACAAGTTTCTAGATAAACCTGAATCTCGAGTTGTTCTGGATAACCTAAAGACGCATCTCGAGAAAAGGCAATACATGTAACATGTAAGTTGTCAAGATAAATATGTGGCGAATATGCAACACACATAGATATTAGGTATGGGTTAAAATAAGTACAACCTGAAAAAAGTATCGTTTAGAGTTAGTAGTAAACCCATTTGTCTACCAAATGAAGATGAGGGCAGTTAAGGGTTATCAGATACAGAATGGAGTTTCGTCTTAACCAAGAGGTCCTTGAGAGATTTGTTCTTCTTGTACGCTATTATAGGTCTCTGTGATATAGGCTTAATCATTTTAGGTACAAGATTATGATATTCCTGTATTTGGAGACTTGCAAACCTGTTGCTAGGCTGGTCATATTGTAGTACAAAAGGAATAACGTCTACCCTGGATCCGTTACCTGGTTCAAGGTTTAAACCCAATGCATGCAACATTTTTTTTGAGAAATGTTCTACTTTTTGTTTAAGCGACATTTAGAAGCTGTGTACATACCAAAATCAATATAACCAGAAATTGAAAATCCATCTTAGTCGTCAAGTTTTTGTTATATCAATACTGTCAACTTACAAAATTAATAGTGGAAAGGAGATTATAAGGCTTTTAATACATAGATATACTGAAATTTTTTTTTGTTTGTGTTACCGTGGCTCCGTTGTTGAGTGGTGGACTACAGAGCCCCTTTGACTGTACCCGGTATATGTTCGACCCCTCCCCCCCCCCTTCTCCCCCCTGTGAACCTCAGGTATATTATAGAAGTTTTCTGGTGGCTGCAGAGTTCGCGATAACCTGTTGATTGCTGCAGTATAGCAACAGACTGGAGACCAATCAAAATCATCCACCTGGTTTCTGTACTGTTCAGTGAGAGTAAAACTGCTACAAGAACAAAAGTAGAAGACCATTCCTACAAAGTAATTTATTCAGAAGTTTTACTACCTAGCATCATCCAACAACTGCAACAAGGTATAATTTAATGGGGCTATGGTAGACATAGTTGGCAATCTTCAAATTTCTTGGAAAATACATTCTAGCTGTTAACTTTTTTTTTTAAAATTCAACATTTAAGGACATTTTTCAAGTTGATATTACCAGTTCTTGATAATTTTTGTGATATACAAATGCACTTATTTATCCTCAGCAATTACTTCATCAGTGGACTTTTCACACCTTATTATGTGAACAACTATTATTTGTTACTATTAACTTTAGTAAACTTAAGACCATTGCATTGCTGACATAAGGAAATAAATTGGCGGTGGTTGACAGCGGTTCTAGATAACTTTTAAATCCTTTTTACAACTAACAGTTATAGCCTATGAAGAGGGGTGTTGTATGCATATGCTTCTTTGATTGGGGTGTAACGCTTGTCTTCTGATGTGAAATTAAGTTGAAAACTGATATTTTGTTTGTCAGTAGGGCACATGGACATGAAGCTATGGCACTGAAGCAGTTGAGAGACAAGGAAGCCACAGCACCAGAACCTGAAAAGCTGTAGCTTTGTATTATTTATACACAAGGATCATCCTTATATTGGCACATCTCTAGATACGCTAGTGTCTTATGATTGCTGAAGACTTATTGTAGTGGAAATAAAGTGCACGTAGTCTTACTGTTAGTCATGGCACAACGGATGAATACGAAACTTAACTGACATATATCAATTAGCTGAGCTCAAAACTGGCACGAAATATTGGGATACAAAATAATATAAAAGACTTAGTCAATGGAAAAGCTTTATTTTCACTATATTATTCTCTTTTTTATAGTTATCTAAGCTATTGTAACATTGTCCGGGGAAACACCTTGAGAACACATCTTGCACCTCTTTAATTCTGCAAAACAATTTAATTAGAATAATCTTAAACAAGCCAAGACTAAAAGCAACCGCTAACCTTTTATCACAGTTTCGACTCATACCTTTTACTAATATTAACAACTACCGTATCCTTCAATTTGTTTACAAGACATTTGCTCACCCGGAATTACCTCCCCTTCTGTTCCGCGATTACTATTCAACAGTAAACCATACTTTTCCCACCCGCCAGCCTTCTGTAAACTCAGTTACTGTCCGCAATCACGCACTAAAGCAACTGTCCATTTAATTTCTACAAAAGGCCTAGACTCTGGAATAAATTGCCCCTACATTTGAAAAACATTAATTCTATTTCGGCCTTTAAATGTCAAATTAAGCAATTCCTCAGCTGATTGAAAATCATCAATACGCCACCATTTTACCATTTAATTTACTTTTATATATTGTATACATTGTGACTTTTCAACATATACTATCTTCAAGTTCAATACCACGAATTTGTATTTGTAATGAATTTATTTATAATCTAATTGCTTTAGAATATTTATTGATAAATATAATTTGAAAGGATTCCTATGGACATTATATGCGTTTGATACAATATAATATATACATGTGTGTACATAAAAACAAAGGAATAACAATCTCAAATGTATTTATCTACAAAATGGTATTAAACTATATTGTTTAACTGTAAATATATTGCCAATTTCATCTATGTAAATATATGTATGTGATATACCGTGATTCAATTTCTGTACATAATGTAAATAAAAATTTTGTTTAATGTGATAACAAATATATAAACATTTTCGAATTTTATTAAAAAAGACTTTGTTATCCTGGTATATATATTTATGTATATAAGTTCATTATAATTATTATTCTTTTTATTATACATATATTTGTTATAATTGACTCTTACATTGAAATTAATTCAATTGTACTTTAAGCCCAATTGGGTTTTATTCCCGCCATATATTTGTACTCCAACTGATTATTTCTGTTTGTATAATTCTGGTGAATAAATAATTCAATTCAAATTCATTTCAATGAAGAAACTAGCTATTGAGATATTTGTTAACAATAACCAGGTAAAACTGATGCTTATGTTTACAAAGTACATATACAATAATATATCATTGTTACTGGAAGGACCTTGGCTTATTTGCTTGTTTCGGCTGGTAAAGTACTTTTTATTGAGTGAATTTTGCCAGAAAATTTTTCAGTTTTTTTAAAATAAGAAATATATCTTGAATGAGTTGCTCTTCAAAGTTTATATTATTTCTAATAATCATAATAGGACATTTAATAGGAATTTGCATTTTGTTATACAGTTTTGTTTTTTAGGACAACCATCGACACCACTGTCACATAAGTGAAAACTTACTGGCGTATAGCAAACACATTCAAGTCTGTTTTAATGTATGCAATTACAATTTCTAAATCAAAAATTGTTAAACATTAAAAAAACACTTTTTCTTGTGTATTTATCCTGTTAAGATGTTCCTGGTTATGACAACGGTGTACAGGTATATAAGGTTTTCTGAAATGTGTCCGTATACAGTATGGTTATCTCAAACTCATATGATGGCGTGTCAAGACCAATCAGCAAATAAAACGCTTCACGATGCTGGCAACATAGATTGCTTTATTACGGTTTTATGCCGGCTATAAGGCTATTTCAATCATGGCATGCCAGCTTAATCAGTGATGGAAAACACCTGAAATGACACTGGCAACACAGAAGACGGAAAAATACTTCTACAGGACGAAAAAACAGGAAACCTGAACAAATTGGCTTCTTTAAGCTTCGAGCCCCAGGGCGCAAGAGGCTTTCCCCCAAACCACCCGCCTGGCAACACAGAAATCACCTCAATACATTTACAAGATGACAAACAGGACACCACAACAAATCTTCTTCCAAATGACCCAAGGCTCAGGGGGTTCCCACCCAACCATCAGCCTGAACAATTTTATACAACTATTTCTGATTGGAGTTTTAGGTTGTAATTAAGGTTATTTCGCTTATGTGATGGTGGCTATATGAAACCACCCTGGCGAGATATTTACAGAAATACAATTTAAAACATAAAATTTGTTTAGTTGATTCATTGAGACATTTTATTTCAATGCTGTCTACAACTAATTCTAAGTGGAGCGTTGCGCTGTTATTCAAGTTATTTCATTTATGGGGTGTCGCAGAACAATGGATGAAAGAAACCACCCTTAAATTATGAGTTAACACTTTAATTTTATTTCAACAATTAAATTTTCTAAATTATATCTTTTATTAAAACCAATACAATCATGCATGAGGTTCAAATTTCCTCCTCATCCACATGAAACTTTCCTTTAATAAAGGCAAGAATTTCAAGGTTTGCTCCTTTAACAGAAATAGATTCTTCAATGTCATAACCACCGAAACAAAGTCAAGCACTTGTCATCTGGAAGTATACTAATATATATAACGACACTGTTCAGTCACATGATTATCAGATGTTCTTTCTCTGGAATATAGGAAAGCCAATTTGTTGTAGAATACATGGGAGAGTGGGTAGAACAGGGCCATTATTTCGGTTGATTACAAGTTATCAATAGTCCCAATGCGGCACGTTTTTTTGACAAATTTTATGTGTGGGTCAGAGAGTGAGCAGTCCCTTCCACAATGCAATCTCTTTTTAAAGCTTTGAGAAGTATGTTTTACATAGCTTAAAACTTTTCAAGTCGGTGCAAAGTGTGGAGACTTGGGACACCTAAGGGAGAACTGGGCCAGTTGCCAGGGAGAAGTGGGACACGGTGGGGTGAAGTGGGACACAATGGAATGAAGTGGAAAACAAATACATCCCTAAATATAATACAAGATTTTTTTTTTAAATGTTTAATATGAAGCAACAAAATTAATACAGGGTTTTGTGAAACTATCCCAGCTCATTTCTGGTTACACAATTGGTTTAAAATATGCACTTCGTGATACCTTATTAGCTGATAACAAATAAAACGTAATACTGTATTTTTCAAATACATTTGAGTAAATAATTAATAAAAAGAAAACAATGTAGTATATTAACGATAACTGCATACATTTGTTAAGTAAACAAATGCAAGCCTATGTTAAATAGGCGCATTCGGCTTAAAATGACTAGGTTGTGTAATATTGTGTTATATGGTGCTACCATCACAGGAGTTTTTAGCGGATATCTAAAATACTAAAATTCATCGCAATCGTGACACCCTCTTTGGTGCGTGAAGTTGTGCCATGAGAGACAGGATATGGTAAAATTGCTTTAATATCTTCAAGATCAATTATGTGAATATAAGGGACCTGTGGATGGATAAATTTATTTGATACTTTCTGACTCTTTCAAAAAAATTCCACTTCTATTTCCCGATTTTGTTCAGAAAGAGCCAATATCTTAGCAACATAGTAAACTTCTTTAGAAGTCTTTTTAGACTTGATTTGGACAAGAACATATGAATTAATTTGTAGGCTATTAAATTCCACCGATCCTAATGGAAATTGATCACACTCGCCAGGGGTCCTGTCGTCATCACTCTCAAATATCATCTCATCATCAAATATCATTTCTTCATCAGACTGTGAACTATCATTGTTTTCTACTGCTTTTGGCCTATTGAAGAGCTGTCTTTTGGAAACTTTTTTGCATTTTAAAATCTTTCGCCTCTCGTATGCGTATCATCTCCGGAGTCGATGTAGCCACCATTGTTTTCCCTCTTTTCTACCCCTAACTACATATGTGAAATAAAAAGATGAGTAATGCAATAGCTTGTCGTTTAATCTCTCCTCTTTTTCCATTTCACATATGTGAAAAAGAATTTCTGATATGTGAAAATAATTTCAGATATGTGAAAAAGGATTTCACATATGTTAAAATAGTTTCACATATGTGAAATAAAATATTTATTTGACAACTGTACAAATCTTTTTCACATATGTGGAAAAGAATTTAACATATGTTAAAAAGAATGTCACACATGTTAAAAAGTATTTCACATATGTGAAATAAACTTTTATTATACATATGTAAAAATCTTTTTTACATATCTAAAATGAAAGTGGAACTCTTTTGTACATATGTGAAATAAATTCCTCACATCTGCGAATTATGAACTTCTCCCTTTCGCTTATAGTCTGGTTATCAATAGGTACGCCATGATGGTATCTCTACTTGAAAGCCAAGAATAAGTCATGGATTTTGGTCAGGTCGGGAGAAATCCTTCTGCAGCAATTGGATACTGTGGAACTCTTTTTTACATATGTGAAATAAAAGTTTATTTTACATATCTAAAATTATTTTTGGTTATTTTATATGACATATTTGAAAAGGAATTTCAGATATGTGAAAAAGATTTTCATTTATGTGAAAATGAATTTTAGATATGTGAAATAAAAGTTTATTTGACATATGTGAAATTCTTTTTAAGATATGTGAAATTCTTTTTAAGATATTTTGAAATTCTTTTTCACACATGTGAAATTTCTTTTTAATATACGTAAAATTCTTTTTCACATAAGTGAAATTTTTTTTTTACATATGGTGACGGGGTGTCGTGTTGTACTAGTGTGTTGATTGGGAGACACCGACACAGGCAGTAACTATATGTACATGTACCATTCTGGCAAGTTTTGCCTTTTGGTCCATCCCTGATAAATTGTACATCACCTGTCCCGTGTACTATATGTTTAGGTTTAAAGTGTCACAGATAACAATACACTCACACGTGTATTAAGCGTAGCTAAACTAAACGCAGCAAAATAGGTCTATCGCTGGATAGAGGAACTGGCCGTTTTCAACTTTCGCGTCAAATATCTACCACAGAAAGAGTAACATTGACACTGTGACACGATATAACGCCCACCACCTGCAAAGGAGGGTTACATAGACACCTATACTTGCAAAGGAATTTGCAGGTGTCCATATTGGAGCCAGTATAACTGAAATGAATTCCCAAGGTCAATAAAGTTAGACCAAAAATAATACAAACAATAACAGTATTCCAGCTATTGCAAATGTCCTTAAATCAGTCTGGATGGAAGCCACAGCCGAATTAATTGTTGTTGTCCAATGAACGTCTGACGGACATTGGGATTGTTTATTATGCCAGATGACAACTAATAGCTGGTTCAGATTGTATTCTTTTTGGGAAGCTTCACGGATGAAAATTCGACAACATTTTTCTCGTTTCTTTTGTGCTTAATTTGAAATCGGTTGGTTTTAAAATTTAGACAATCCATTTGCCAGTGCGCTTATTGTAGAAACTGTGCTACGAGAAAAACAAGGGTGGCTTTGTCATTACATTAGTGTTCGTATTCATCTCAATCTGAAGATGCTATCAGAGTCTTTTTAGTATGCACGCGACTCTCTCTTCCAACTGATCGCGCAACAACGTGTAACCAGAATGAGTGAAAGTACATGAAGCAGGATAAATAGGCTGAAGCCTACAGCAAATTACCAGTAGATGCCTCCATCCGAAGATGAATCTGTTGACAAGTTCTTCGACATTTCCGCCCGGAATCGGAGTATGTGAACATACCTGACATAACCTTGGGTGCACAGGTCAGAGTGGCTATCCTGATGCATGGAATGTGTGTAGGTTACGTTAGTTAATTGTGACCGAGATTGACAAACTATGTCTTTTTTTAACTTCATTTTAAAGCTTGTTATACATCAATTTAAAAAATCCTTATTTCTAAAATCACGACGTTCAACAGATCGGTAGTCGGAGCCCCCGTGCCAAGAGCCTAAAGAACAACGCATAGACGGGTAGGCTAATAAGTTTTTTTTGTTAAGCATATGATTGCAAACATTGTTAATATCGTGACTTACATAACTTTTCTGTTGCTGATTTGTGTACGTTGTTATTTTCTCATTTTCGCCCCGGATTTGACAGGAGGAAAAAAAAGAAAAAGACGGAGAAGGAAATAGGAGGAAAGTGAAAAAAAAAAAAAAAAAAAATTGAGAAAACAATAAATTCTGAAAATCATGGAAATATTTTTTGGTATCGTCTATAATGCTAGATAACGCCTGGGGGGGAAACAAAAGGCGAAAAACGGAAGGCAAATTCGATAATACAGAAAAGGCAACGCCAAGTAGCAAAATTCGGAGAAGGAGAGGTGGTCAGCCAGTTACTCATTGGACAAGACATTATGACGTAACAAGTTTCTTCTAACAACTGTCTATCTGAAAAACTTGTTGAATATCAAGGCAAGATGAGGCATGGCGGTATAGTAGTAACGTGCTGGGCTTGAAAACACAACCTTGTATGATCGAGTTCAGACGGCCGTTTTTTGTGTTTATTAGTCTTTAACTTTTCTCTCTCTCTCTTTTTTTATTAAATATTTTTTTGAGATTTGTTACGTCATTGTGACCGGACCAATAAGGGATCTGTTAACCTTCTCTCCTTATCTATGTCAAGCAGCATACAATCTGTTACTCGAACAGAAGGTACGGTCGAAGAACAAGTACTCTGCCGTGCCTCTACCTGCGGCAAAAACGAATAGATTCCCTTACCTTGTAAATTACCCTGGCATTTTACTAGATTTTACTAGATTCGCCTTCGTCGTTTATTTATCCAAAATTTGCCGTCAGTACTAAATACATCATGCACACTACTACTACTTACTTCGATAAATTTACTGCTTTATCTTGTTTAACTTGACCTCGGACTGAATTTTTGTCATATACACATTTCTAGTAAATGGACTTTAGATACTGACTTAAGGCGTTGTCATAACGAAGTTTAATTCGACCGGGCGTAGTTTGTTAGATAAACCATATATATTTATATATATGCCTCCATGAATAAACAAACAGATAAAGAAATTCAAATCAAACGGACAAGGAAGCACAGCTATGTGCAGGCTGATTTTAGAGCTAAATCTAATAAAATACCAGAGAAACGATTCGTTATATCAAGAAGGCAGATGTCATTTCTTTATTGGAAATGATTGCACTTCAACCACGCTTTAACTCCATGATCACAATAATGAATTTTCATGGCCTGGATATATGCAAACCAAAATACAGATTAATTCATTTAAAATGTGCAGTTTGCTATTCGCCTATCTCCGGTAACTTC
>JAVFBZ010141006.1:0-21376 GCA_032466195.1 Katharina tunicata
TTTTTTGGCGCCAAATTTTTTAGTTTTACATTTGTATATGGTTTTATGGAGTTCGTCTGCTTTCTGCAATGTACACTTAAGTTGAAGTATTTAACTGATTAACTGAAGTAAGTAGTCGGGCCCAAATTTCCAGGAAACATTTCCAAACAAACAAACAAACAAAAATAAAATAAAATAAATGAATGAATGAATGAATAAATGAACGAACGAACGAACGAACGAACGAACAAACAAACAAACAAACAAACAAACAAACAAACAAACAAACAAGCAAACAAACAAATAAATAAATAAATAAATAATCTTAAATTAATAAAATTGTATTAAATTTTTTAAAAATAATAATAAATAAAAATAAATAATAACTTTCTAAAATAATATTAAAATAATTTGGGAAATATACCAGTAAGTGTTATCCACATTTTCTTATGTTAATACAGATTTTAGTAAATGAGTTGACTGGTGATCAATCTATCGAGTCGATTTAAATTTACTCAGTGATTATAGAGTGGAAATGGTTCACAATTTTGCTTGTAGTTGTCTGTGGTACATACTAATCTCGTAATGCCTTTGTTACATTTGGCCTGTTTTTGTTTTAAACTAAGCCTTAATGTAATTTACAGGTCATAACTGTTTATAAATGCCTTGATTCTCCAGCTGCATTGGTTGTTTCGAAGCAGTATTAATTCGAAATTGCTAATAATTGTTGTATGTGATTAAATATGAATGAGCCCACTTTTATATCGGCTTAATTGCATTTTAATACCCCGATAACAGGCCATTATTTCTTTTAGCAGTGAATATTCATACAATTTCTGAATAGAAATACAGCTTTATTAGTTAATTGTCTGGATAAATTACGTATCTTTTCCGTTGTGTCATGGCGAGCGTGTTAACCGCAATTGTATGGCAATCTAGTGTTAGCCGGGCTAAGTGGCTAGTTTTAATCATTTATTAGTCAATGCAGTATAGACTTATCAGAGACGATTAATTTTGAATCTGTGTAACATTTGAACCCCACTGGGAGTTCGTGTGTTTTGATGGTTAGGATCTCACGCCATAAACCTACCTAGGGCCAGATTCACAAAGCGTTTGCGACGTTTCGAATCCTCAGTTGTCGTGACGACACAATGCCTTCAACACTGGGCGTTATAGTATCTGAATGTGCAGTAAATTTACGAAGTGTTTATGAAACCGTCCCCAGGCCCTTAGGCCATGAATTTGGTTTTTGCTCATTTGCTTATTATTTATTCTGCTCTATACTACTGGAAAAAGACTGAATAGCAAGTCTGAATGTTAACAATCAACTTCCAGTGTGACATTTGCTGCAGGGCCAATAATGCGATTTGCTCGGACGATTTATATACTGCGCAATTGTATCTAGCAGTTGCTCTTATTTGAGAAATATTGAATCATATGTGACTAAACAATGATAACATAAAACGACACAAGTAAATTCTGCATGTTGTGCATTATTACATAGTCGGACCACACGGGAATTAATTGATTTGATTATGTTTAATAGCTGTTTCGATCTGATGATTTATTCATGGCTACATTGTATGAATAATCGCTTATGGTTGATTATGCTGTGAAACGTAGGCGCACCATTCTACAAAATATGGCAAGCCGGGCTGACATGATTCCGATATTATTTTCTTCTGAATAATTCCGTTGTCAAGTGGGCAAATTGATCAAGGATGACTTGTTTGTCATCAGTAATTTTGTGATTCTGCTAGAACCTTGTCTAAAATCGCTCTGAAAAACCACGATCACATCTTTTGTAAATATCTTAGCTGTGAAATCGGACAAAAAACGGGCAATATTTTTCCCCGTTTGGTGGAAAATAGGGAAGTGAATAAAACCACCTTTAATCCACGGACAACCTTCTTAATATATATATATATATATATATCTGAGTTGTTGGCTAAATACATTGGCCCTGTGCAGAACAGAAAAGGTGGAGAATAAGACAAAACAAGTTGATATTCTTGATTTTAGGAGACCCAATGAAAAAACTTAAGTTTGTTTGATATTGATTTCACGCCGTACTATTTCACCGAACAAAAACGTCGCGATTAAAATGAATGTAATTGTACATAAACAAAGGTAGGTGATCTGCGTTCTTCTGATGACAGCATTGTCTTAACGTGGTCAAATTTTAATATAACTTATTTAACCACACACAGGCCCTGCATTAATCAGCGTACTAGTAAATATGATTTGTTGCAGGAAAATATTAGACGCGCAATAGAGGCCCGTAAGTCACGTCATGTCATGTAACAGATTTCACGAGACACATGCCTATTACTTTTGTTTAAGGTTGCCTATCACATCACACGGGAAGTTAAGCAGACGACAATTGGCTCTGTAAGTCTCTTTCATTTCTGCTTTACTTCCGTGTACTTCCTCGAAACTGCGACGCTCTGGTTTGATAAGTGGTTTTTCAGGATGGATGTTCTTATGCTTTTTGGTTTAGTCCGGAACGGACGGGACAATTATTAGCCTTTTAACTTCCCCTGTGATGTTATATCTAAATAAAGAAGTAGCATGTACCCGGAACTGGAAGGAATCTCGTGAAATCTCTACAATCACATGGCGTGACTTACAGGCTATATTGTCCTGTCCGGTCTTATACCTGCACCAAAGCAAAAGAAAATCCCGTTCTGGAATACCGCTATATTCCAAACCTAGGGCCAGATTTTCAAGGGTGTACCCGCAAGTCGAAAAGAAGTGAACGAGACCTACATTGCCTGTATCTGTAAACGCTTTATTTGTTCAATCCGGACGACGACGTGCGTGTGGACTCCTGGTCAAAAATTCGCCTTTATTGTCCAATGTTCTGTAGATTGGCCTCTAGCGAAGGGCAGAATGTTTCGAGATTACAACCAAGCTGTCTTTCCAACAGAGCTAACACATTACTTCGTACTGGTTGGTTGTGTTACTACTACCCTTTTTGTAATGTTGGAATACACCACCATCATATAAAGGGGAAGTCACACGATGCGATTTGTAGTATCGACTTTAGGGGATTACCCATATTAGCAGCCGTTTGATTGGTCAATATTTTTCGGGACAAATCTCGACCAATCAAAGCACTGTAAATGAGGAGAGTCCCCTGAAGTCGGTACTACAAATCGCATTGTAAGAGTTCACCTTAAGGCATATACCTTTGAGAACGTCATTTAATACCAACCAACAAATCAACTAATCAATGAATCTTCAGTAGAATAACGTCCGCGCCTACAAAGTCCAGACGAACGTACAATATATATGGGAGAACTTTCTGTGGGCTGTGGATAACACGGGTGGTTATTACAAAGTTTCTTCGCCGTCTTCTCCTATGTCTGGGAAGGCATGTCGTCAAAGAAGACAAATGCCCTTCAGAACGGCGTTAAACACAAGTAACGAATTAAAAAGACATGAAAATAATCAACACCGAAAATGAACTAAGATTGTGGAATTTTTAATACTCATCCAATTAAGCACGTGACTAAAAACTACATCAATTCAGTTTTAAATAAAAACCATAGGAAATGTTTAGGAGGGTGGGATAGATCGTATTGTACATAGACAAACTCCATTCTAAAATAGAGAATATAAGCATTCTCCCTGCCGACGAGTCTTTGACTCCTAACCATTGACTGGCCATTTTGCTGTTTACCAAGACAGTTATCTGGGTGTGCTGTTTGTAGCGAGTAAGTTTAAAGCTTATTACTACTTCACGATTTTATCTTTTCATTCTCCATTTACTGACTTCAAATTGAATAACACGTTCTTTTCTCTGTTCACTTTTATATAAACGGGTAAAATTTAGACGATTCATTCGCCAGCCTACTTTTTGGCAGAAACAGTCAAAAGGTAACAACTAGAATGGCTTGTCATTACATTTCTGCTGACATTCTTCTCAATCTCGAAAAAGGTACGAGCCAGTATTAGTGTGAGACAAGCTCTGGAAATACTTTGATCACATGACTTCACCAATACAACGATAACAAGGTCGATTACACGAAAATATATCTATTTTCAAACTCAGAAACCAGAAAAGCTGTCTGGTCTCACGAAGCAATGCTTGTTTTCACGAAACAATTAAGGATCTCTCGAGGAAACATTTAGTTTCACGCAGCAATGTCTTTTTCACGAGGCACTGTCTGGTTTGACGAAGCAATGTCTGGTTTCACAAAGAATGTCTGGTTCTAATGTTACCGTGGAATTACTAATAGCAAGCAACTAAGATACAGAATAGTAGAATCAATATAACAATACACCAACATTAATATTTTGACACGGGCCAGAAAGGGTTTTCTAGAAACGGACCAAATCGATTATCACAGAAGACATACCCCGACAAGCTCGTACATTTAGTGCTAAAAGGCTTATCCAAAAAATAGAAAGTCATCGCAACTCTTCAGAGCCCTATATATAACAATTAATAAATTAAGAATATTTGACTGTAATAAAAATTCTCTCATCATAACACATCTTTATGTCATCTTCCATTTGAAGTATAACATCACATTAGCTTTGTTTGTTTTCTCTGTTAAATGTGTGTTGACAGGGGGCGATTTGCAGAAACGACTTCAGGAGACTTCCGCTTGTTTAGAGTGCTTTGATTGGTTGATATTTGTTTATCTGTAGATCTCAACTAATCAAAAGACGACCAATTTGAGGGAATCCTCTAAAGCCGTTACAACAAATCGCATCGCGTATACCTCTGCACAACAGTATGGACAATTACATACAATAACGTATTAATAAATCATACTTAAAAGTAGACCCTATAATGCTCTTTTAGATAGAACACAATTTATATGAGAAAAAATTGAATGTTATCCGAATAACGAAAACATCGTTTGTAACTAACGAAACTAGATATATTAAGCCATATTATAATATACACTGTAATATTATGTCTGTAAATTTACAACAGGAAGCG
The DNA here is from genome assembly GCA_032466195.1 of Katharina tunicata. Lineage (NCBI taxonomy): Eukaryota > Metazoa > Mollusca > Polyplacophora > Chitonida > Mopaliidae > Katharina > Katharina tunicata. The sequence goes on from JAVFBZ010141006.1 coordinate 4,937, forward strand.
CCAGTAATTGAGCAATCAAAAGTAGCATTACAACGATGCAGGTCCGGTAGTTTTTACAGCCTTAGTTTTCTTCTAAGGAGCGGTAAATCAGCATCACTAAATGCTGCTACTTCAGAGTAATATGAATTTATATTTATAAATATTTACAATCGTAAATATACAGCCACACTGTGTAAAATTACAACAAAAAGATACCAAATACAGTTTAAACCAACTATTGACAATGCTAGTCGCTGTGACAGCATACAGCTAATTTAACTGATAACATACAGTTATGTTTAAGGCGTTACAATCCTCAGGTAGAAAGTCCTTCTAAAATAGAGGATCAAATCATTCTGCCTACCATCAAGTCTTTGAATTTCAAGGTATTGACTGGCCATCTGTTGTTCACCCAGGAAGATTTATCCCTCTGTGCTGTTTATGGCAAGAAAGTTTATATCTGATAACGTAGTAGTGCTTCACGATTTAATCTTTTTTTTCCTGCCTTCAAATTAAATGGAACTCGTCAAAAAATTTATTTGAAATCAGTTGGTAAAAAAATTTAGACGATTCATTTGTATCAAAACAACAGCCTTTTTTCAAGTTCATTCGTCATTTCTTCGTTATTTCCCCTCTGTTTCAAATACGAGCCATTTAAGTGTCTCAAGTATGGTTTCCGATGTCTTCGTGTTTCTGTTTTGATGACTTGCGATGTTTCGGAAATCTTTCAAAGATGTAACGAGAGTACACAAGAGCTTAGATTCGTACGAATCCATAAAAATCCGATGATACCCGAAATAACACCACAGCCGAATTTCAAACCCTTGTTGGTTTATTTATTCGTTTCTTTCTTGGTCTAAATATTTCCACAAATGTTTGATTGACGAACAGATCGATGATCTCAAATAATGTTAATGCGCTAGCTCCGATAAATAACCCCATTGAGCCTCCGATATCACCTAAAACAGAAGCAAAGCGTTTGATTATAAAACGTAAAAAGTGTTATTCTGTGTAAGTTCAGTATTTTAGCAGGCGTTGTATTGCTGATAAAATTAATGAGTAATCTTATGATTCCTTCTCATATTTCGCCCACCCAAAGACAGAATTGCTGTCGTATAAGTGAAAAAACAATTAGTACGGTGTTTATCAAACATTTTAGCAAATGCTATTCATCAATGTTATCTTAAACGGTAACTCAATGAGTAACATTTCATGCTTCCCAGAAACTAGTCGCTTTTTTGTTTTATAAATGCATATTTTCGAATGCCTCTTTTGCGTTTTTGTTGTTGTCTTAAGTGCAGTTCTATTCTAATTTGCGATCAGTAAAATTATTGATGACTTTTCCAAATGCAATTATGTTCTAAGACAATTGTTTTTTCGCATGTTTTCTAACCGCTTGATAAAATTGCACTAAGACTTTTATTGCAAATATTTTATGACTTAATACTCACAAAGAAGCGGAAATAATCCATATCCCTCTTGTTGGGTTATTTGTTCGTAGCTTAGTTCGCTGTAGTAAATGTTGAGAAATACGAAATTGTCCCTGCAACAAAAAAAGGGATGAAAATACATGTATAATTTTTATTCTGATTTTTATCATTGACATGAAACATTTAATTTCAATCAGTTGAGTTTTTAAAAGTCCTTAGTCCCTGGCACCAGTAGTTGTCGGATGTTCTCTGCTTTGTGGTAAACCACATTCAAAAGCTCTTATAGAGAAGAATCACCACTAGCCAAGAATAAAAACTGTCTAAAATCTACCTTGCGCTGTTCTTTTACACATACTTTAAAGTCAGACGCGCACCCAAAATTTGGATTTTTCAACTAATTCCGTTTGCCTTGATTTTTACAAGATTTAATGTTTGTTCAAAAATTTAAAAAGTCACGTTAAATAAAAATTATTTATTGTGTACAAAACTTGAACGGACCAGGAGAAATCTAGCAGTTATTCGAATTTAAGGGTAAGAGGGCTGGCCATATTTTCTCACAATGACTTTGACCCAGCCGCGGTGTATGGCCTTGTTTGTAACGAGCCAACATTTTGAACCTTGTAAGGGGTGTGGCTAACACGGTTGACTAGGAGTGACGTCGGTACATCAAAGTGTGTCTGAGCTGTGATAGCAGATTGACACATTTCCAATTAAAAATTCTGACAGAAAATTCAGTTTTTAGTTTTTTAATTATTATAAAACTTTCCTTCGACCTACAAATTTGATGTTGGAATTATTGGAAAGCTTATAACTTGTACTTCTTGAGAGAAATATCAATTTTTCATGAGATTCTGTGATAGTGCAAAATTCAGAACTTTTGACTGCGTATGTTACTTTAAACAGTTACATAGAGTTAGGTGTACGTATACAAGTTATTTCGATAGAAGGACCAATCCAAAATTAGTTAAACTTCGACAGTGTCCTGTTTTATTCGTGGTAAGACCAGTTACAATTATGTGTTACATCTTACAAGGATCTCTGTACATCTCTTCTAAAACAATATTTTGTTCTAAATCACGTTATTTTGTGCAGGCTGCTGTTAATTTCTAGGTTTTAGGGTACATGGTTTGTAACGATTTGAAATAGACATTGATAGATTGAATTAAAAATGAACCCCGATAGTCGGGATATATTTCTGCTTTGAAATGTGTTCGTCAGGAGGCATGCATTTGTTTTCCAAGATAACTTACCTGAGAAATCTGCCATCGAGTGTAGTGGTTTTCTTGAAATCTTCGGATTCGTCCATTATATCGTAAAGAGATTTCAGGAAGATTCTACCTCTGTTTTGAATGACGTCCCGTAGGTCACCATACTCACGTGTAGAAACAATTGCCAGCTCCAGTTTCCATATCAACATTTTTTTATCCTTCAAAAAGTCTGTCATGTTCATATGATTATAATATTCAAAAGAATCTTCGTCATCCAAAATGGTTGTCCAAATTTTGCTGGCAGCTTCAAAAACTTTTGTCCAATCATCGACGATATTCTGACCACGTGACCGGACCTCCTGCAGAAATACTTTCATCGTGTTAATTCCTTCGTGAATATCCGGTGACGTCAGCGCTTCACTGACCTGTAGCTTTGACACCGAACTATTTGTTAAGTATTCTTGCGCCATGTTACAACCTTTAGCTAAATTATCCAGGATCGTTTCGCGCACATTCTCTAAAGATGCTTTTAAACTGTTAATGTTGCTTTGCATGTGGAGAAAAATGTTATCCAAATCTGACTTCATTTCAGTGAATTCGTTTTTACGCTTGGTAATTTCCTGTCCCACCCAATCAATAGATTCAAAATATAGATTAGCTTTGTTGTGATAATATCTCTTTGAATATTTGAAAAATTGTCCAGTTGCCATTTTCAGCTCAGTTGCGTTGTAAGCACCAGACTCGTAAACCTGTTTCACAATGCGTCTGTACTCCTCAAAGGTACCTTTATATATCTCTAAGTCTCTGGGGACGTTAACCCCATAATTACGGGCGTTCCAGTTTCGTCTCAAGGCAAAGTTTAACAACGGTCGAGGGACTGCGTACACGTTTCGAGAACGAGGTGTTTTGTAAAATTTGTAAGTAAAAATCTGCGTCCCGTTTCTAAACGACTCGATTAATGTGGTGGAATTTTCTATCGCTCGCTGTATCATTTCCTCCTCAACATCAAAACTGTTGATTAACATTTCAAAGATGAGGAATCGGGAACCGGAATCGTTCATAGATTTGTCAGCTAACAGCTCAATCTTCTGCTCAGTATCCAAGCTGTATTTCTGGAAACCATTGGCGATTGACGCCAGGGTTCTTTCTTCCATTGCATCACGTCCGCGGATGAAATTTTTCTGAATCAAATATTCCTGATATCTGTAGATATAGAACTTTTTCGACCATGCTTCATCGATATTCGTTCGGTGTTTTAGTATCTTATCTTGAAGATACTCAAATTTGTCCGGAATATCTTCTAGCAACAGACTTTCCACTTTCTCAAACTTTCCCTGAACGTTCTTCACCAATCTCTTGTACCTAATAAAATTAATTAAAGCAAATTAATAAATATTCATTTAAATATTTTAATGGCACACTAGGCTAGCATCACGCTTTTGGTTTTTTGTTCCATTTTACCAATGGACTAACATTTATTTGTCTTGTTAAACATGATAGATAATGTACACCATATTGTAAAAAATATACACTTTGTTGCCATGTCTTAGTTTATATCCAAAAAAATTAAAGCACGGACGGATCCCTCCATTCCCTGCATGAAAACCCAAGAAGAGAGTAGGGTGGGAACGTCAGGCGACCATTCATTGGTTAAGATATAATAACGTCACAATTAAACAAATTACTTGTCTATCTGTAAGCGCTTTATAAATTCGCTACCCGCATGTAAAAAATTCTGACAAATTTGTGAAGAAGTACTGCGATGCATACATGTGTGTAATTTGAGGAAAGTCAAACCTTTGAAATTTATTTTCCTCCATTCGGTGGGTAATTTCCTTTGCAGCCATAAACTTTTGGCCTAATATTTCCGAGTCGACATTCGCCAGCAGTTTGTCAATGACAAAGTTGGACACGGTGGCGTACGACAAGATGGGTTGATATACCTTGTACCAGCATGGAACGTAGCATATACCACAAATAGAGATATCGTCATCCTTAAAATCACCTGGAACGAAAAACAACGAAAAGGAAGGGTAAGACCAGTTCATAAAGACGGTTAAAACAGCAAGATATTTGTTACACTCGAATTAACTACTTTTTGGTTCAAGGAAATTTCGTCCAAAAATCAATGGAAAAAGTTTCTGCCTGCTTTGAAAATTCTCATTTTTTCTTAACCCTCGTGCATGACTTTAAGTTTAATCAAATCCTTGGTTTTGTTGCAATAAGTTAACGTCTCTTGGTGCAGAAAAATGCATTTAGCAGCTCTCGACCTTATTCATGTTATATGAAAGTTCACATTTTACGACAGTTATCGTTTTATTATTAAACAATTTAAACCGTGTTTCGAATTAGGCAAGGTACCAGTCTTGTGGTTGCTGGGTTTAAAGCGTTATTAGCGATATTCCGACATTCACAAAGTTAACCCGTTTGAAATTCGTTAAAGTCATTTAAGCTCAGGGGATTCGAACTTATACCGGGTTCTGTGAAGGGCATTTAGAAGTGCAAGGCTCAACCAAATCAAGACAAACGTCCCCTCAAAGGCATGAAAAGGGTAGAAAAGTTGCCATAGATTTTCTCGAAGCCGGATGCTTCATCCACAAGAAGTTCTAACACCACCAAGTAAAACGCAAATATAAATGAAGTAAAGAAATAAAATATTGCCCACGTAGAAAACGTATTGACAGTTGAGATAATATTATGCAATTAAAAAAAAAATCGCGTAACGTAGGCCCACATCTTTTATCATTCATTTATATTTTATGCTTAACAAAGTTTACATAAAAGTTGAGTGAAAATTGATATGAAACTCACGGAGAGCAGGCAGCATACAGCTGTATTTCTGTTCCAGGGTGCATACAGGAGGCGAACCTGGATTAAAAGAAGAAAAGAAACGTTTTAATATCAAACTCATTACTATTTTGTTATGTTATTGTTAGATCACTTTATGCAGAAAGAAAATTATAACGAAGGTTAGCATATATCAGTCCACAGTGAACATCATTAACGATGTTGACAACGCAGAAGACACCTACAAGACAAAAAACTGACACCACCACAAAACGGCTTCCTGATGCCCCTTAGCTCTGAGGTCAACATGTCACCCGTTGTTTGGACTGGATAGTGGAAAGATGATCATCCCCGGACGTCCCAATAGTGTCATCGGTTAAAACAAAACAGCCTTTACCTGGATAAAAATTCGCTAGTTCTATCGTGAGTCGGTTAGAGCGTTGGCCCTGCTAGCCAGAGACCCGAGTTCGAATCCCGGCGGAGGCAAGCAAAATGTTCTTTCTCTACATTTATACAAAAAATATATAAATGGCTGATCCATATATATAATAAGCCCATCAGGGTTTTTTTTCCCGGACAGGTTTATAAAACATTTAACTGTATTACTATAACTATTTTTATTTATAACCTTATATACAGATACAAATTTCTATTAACTCTAATATTCTTTGTCGATTTTGTTGTGGCATGAGAGCGACTCCGATATGACATTTACTTATGTTTTTGCTTAATTTTTCCATCTCTGTCTTTTGTTTCTCTGTCTATCCCGAGTCGTATAATCAGTTATGTTAAATGCTCTATGATTTTCCTGGTGAATAAACTTAAATGAAATGAAGTGAAATAAGCGTTGAACAAGATGAATTAACGCTCTATGGAAAAAGACAAAAAAGAGTTGCAATATGGATATCTGATGGGTTTGAAAGTGAACCAGCCGGAGATGACTTCCTGTGTATATCAAGAGATATTTAAAAATGCGAACAAACCTTCAATATTTGGCATAAAGAAATCTCGACAACCGCACATATCCTCCACAAAGCGAGTCAAACAATCTAATTTACAATTAGCTGAGGAATAACGGTCAAAATATTTCAACTTTTTTTCGCCACATTCGCCATATGGTGGCCGTAGATTATCGATCTGAAAAAGAATATATATATTTATAAAGATATATATATCTAGAAACTTGTCTCTGAGAATTGACCTAGAACATGCGATAATTTATGGACTTTAATTAGTCGATATCCCTGTGCCAGTGTGATCACTCTTGGCAAAAATATATATGTACACACAATGGATCATTCGGCATGAATTAAATACATATTCGCGTCGATGTACATCCGCTATTTTTTTCTGACAATTAAAAGTATAAATACAAAATGTATCGAGCATCAAGTGCATTTTTACTTAATTGTGATTTTCTCATATTTTTATTTTAAATAAAATAAATTAAAAATATAACATAACACGGAACCAACGTTGAATTAAACAATACAATAATCAAATTATGTATAAAGGGAGTACTTACAAAACAATAGAAACATAATTGATTTGGTGAAACATATACATTTTAAGTTGCAGTTTTTACATGTTGTCGTTTCATACATTATCACACATCGTATATGAGTGAGTTTCGCCGCGGCCATCGCAAAAGGCTAGGTGGTTCTGAAAGGGCTTTCTACAGACTTTACACCATACGTTGGTAAACATAGTTAAGAATGACGTTAAATACGGAAGAAAATACAGATAGGCCTACATTATGAATGACATAATCAACGAGGAGACAAATTTCCACATACCACTAGTAAGCTGTTTCCCACGAATGAGTGCGATCCAGCCGGTATAGCGAACCCCAGCTCTCCAACCAATGGGGTGTCGTCTCTATCATGCATGAATATCTTCACTCCGGCTGCCCCATGAGGCCCCGGCATGTATTCGTACTGCTCAATATTTAAAGTTAGATGGAGTCCGTTTTCAGAACCTGCAAAAAATCGAAAGAAAATTACTTAATTGATCGAGGGTTTTACGCTGTACCTAAGGTTAGTTCACTCACATGACGGCGTGCCAGTCCAATCGGCGACGGAAACCAACGGAAACCAACGGAAACCAACGGAAACCAACGTAAACGACGCTGGCAGCATAGAACACAGAACCTTTATAGAACATTTATAAAACAGGACACCACAGCAGATCGGCTTCACTGCGTCCCATAGCTCAGAGAGCACAAGGACTTAGGAGGCTCCCATCCAACCACCTGCCGAAATATAATTAAAATCAATTAAAACGTTTTATTTTTAGTCAAAGTAAGAAATTATATTTATTTTTTAGTCATCTGTATCAATTGAAACAATCAACAAGTTTCTACATTTCTAATAACTACATGACCTTTGTTGATATAGACATTACGTGTTTTGGTTATTTTCGTATTATGCTATTCAGATTTTTTTTAAATTAGCAAAAAAATAATATTGTTTTATGGTTTATTATATCCCTCTTTTATGGCGGCCGATTTCGGCCAGCGCATCATAAGCTCTCCGGCGTGTTTTTTTTTATATATAAAACTAAGTGAATATTTTCTAAGACCGAAATAGTTTATGTTGTCTATGCAATATTTTTGTGTTCGTTCCAGACAAATTTGTATTCTTGCTAACATTTAGTTTAAGTTGTCTCTGAGAGATTTTGTCTTCACTCTGATGAAATTGTGTTCTCTCAATAAAAAAGGTAACGGAACAATTTTCCGGTTTGTCATGCGCAGTAGCATTTTGTATACTATCCAGCGTTTTAACGCAGAATGAGAACACTGGTGATATACCAGCTAAGGTTTAAATCAACTGGCACAGTAGCCATTATAGATAGGTAAAACAAGTACTACAATCGTGTTCGTAATCGTACCACAGACTACATAATAAGCCATAAAAACAACCTATTCATAATGGCTACTGCGCATGCCACACCGGAAAGACGTTCCGTCGGCTTTTATATTGAGGGAACATAATTCACGACAGTGACGACAAAATCTCTCCGGGATAACACAAAATAAATTTTAGTAAGCAGACAAATTTGAGTGAAAGTTAAAGTAAAATACCATGATGTAATGAAACACGCCATTCTAAAATAGAGAATCAAATCAGTCTTCTACCGTCGAGTCTTTGACTCTAAGGTATTGACTGGCCATCGTGTTGTTCACCTAGAAAAAATTATCCCTCTTTGTTTTTTGTAGCGAGTAAGTTAACATGTGATTAGATGGTACCGCTTCACGATTTTATCTATTTTTTCTCCCATTTACAGACTTCAGATTGATTCGTCCCTATAGCAACCTTTTTTTCTCTGTTTAATTTTAAGTTATTTGGTGATAAAATTAAGACTATTCATTCGCCAGCGCACATTACATTACTACAACAACAACAAGGATGGCCTGTCATTACATTAGTGGTGGTATTATTCTCAATCTGGAAAAAGGTACGAGTCTATTTCAGTATGGAAACACGCCAAAATTTGTAATCAACAACAACAACATAACAATTCAAGTGTTTCTGTAGTATCAAGTTACCGGCAGAGTTGACCTCCAGTGATGTTTTATGGCTGGTGAAGGTGTAGCACACACCGTGATCAGTCTCCACCATGGTGAAGTTAGCGGCCGAGCAGGGAGCACCGTCCCATAGACACCTGGAAATATTATAAACTGGTTACAAGGTGATTCATACATCTCAAACATGACATAAGTGTACGCTTAAACCTATCGCGAGAAACATCTCTCCTATATACAGTCAACATATTGAGACAAACTATGGACATATTCGGAGTTTCCTTACTGCTTTATTATGTTAAGCTGTTCAGTGGATCAACTAGATAAACAATGGTATGACTCTAATGATTTAATTCGTGTTTACTCTTCTGGATTAGACTTACTCAACGACAAGATCTTCCTTCCGATGAGCGGATCGCAAATACAGATCATCCAATGTGATATTCTCAGCGCCAAATTTCTCCAGGTCCACTGCCTCGGGACCGCTTGAATACAGCTCCTCAATTAACCTGTAACGACCAGCAGCGGCCGCGGAAGTAGCCCTGGAAATATCCACAGGACAAATATTAAAACTTTATATTTCTACGATGCACTGGGTCCAACTTAATACCTTTATTGATTTGTTTATTAATTTTCGTTAAATGTGAGTGCCCGTAAGAATTATGTTACGGTCCAAAAAACCCTGCCTGTAGGTTTATAACTGATTAGGTGGTCCTGCTTCAAGATTTTATACGGGTTTTTTTTCTGCTGAACTATAAACTCAAATTGAATGTGCCCTGCGACAACGTTTGTTTTCCTTGTTTAATTTTAAATCGGTAGGTAGTGAAATTTCACGGACACCTCAATGGCTTGTAAATAAAATCGGATATTTAAAAAATTATCTTAATACATGTTCATTTTGTTTGCATAAGTACAGAACTCGTTCTTTTTTATAATTTAATTTTGTCCCTACCCTTGATCATGTATGTTATATAGATATACACACGATCTAAAAACAATACCCAAATCACTAGGGGACCTCTCCACTCCAATCGTGTATTTTTCACAATTACGACTTTATATATTTTCCTAACTACCTTTCATTTACTAGTTATAGGTTGGCTTCTGCTGGCCATTTTCTTAAGACCTGAAGAAGTCAACCTATATGGCTCGAGAAAGCTTGCCAACCTACAAGTATAGCTAGTCTTCAAGGAGTTATCCCTTAGTACTAATTGTTGGGGGTATTATTTTCAATTTCGAGAAAGGTACGAGGCAGACTGAAAAAAACCCAAGTAAAATTGTGAAGCAGTAGCACTTAATTGGTTTTAAACCTACTCATAAACTGTACGCATTTATGTGATTCGAGATTCTTGTGTATATATGTTTGTATTCCACAACAAATGTGCTTTTCACGACAGGGAGAGGGGCGTGGGCTGAAGTGAATTTTCCCAACATCAACGGTTATGGGTAAAACTGGGGGATCGACTTGAACTGGTCAACACAATGGTACGATGTGCAGTGTGACAGCTGTCGGCACCATTCACTGACGTAAGCCAACATACTGTGTCTATGACCCTACAAACACCTCACCTGAACGAGTTCTGGTTGCAAATGGTCACAGCTGGAAACATCAGAGACTTGTTAAAGTTGACCTCAACATTAACGTTGACCGGCCAATCGTAGTAAGTGATTATTCGGTCAATAATTTGAAAGCACATTATTCCACTTCCGGCCAGCAGAAACACAAGCCATAACAACCTGTAACAGAAAGTGCAACAATCAGACAGAACGGAGAAGGGACTTATTTATTTATTTAATTTGCGATTGACGTCGTAATTAAGGGTACATGTGTATTTCACAAATATGACGACTTTGCGTTGCCGATGTATGGTGGAATACCAGGGAAACTTCACTTATATACTTAATATCGACAGGGGCTTCGAACCTATTCCAGGTAGAATGAAAGGGACTCAGCAGCCTATCGCTCAACTAACTGAGCAAGGGCGCGGCACTGAGAAAAGAATGTAAACTTAAAGTTACTATGTCCATAATAAACACACGATATAAATATATAGAACATAGTTACAAAATTCCAAGCTTTTGGAATAAGCTTATTCCATTATCAAGGTAAATGGCAGCAGCACAGGAAATTTGAAATGTCACCTAAATATACACATATCTCTATTGTGTATTCTCTATAGCTGACATTTCAAATTCCCTACGAAGTTCATTCGGAAAGCTTTGATAAAACCTCTTCATATCAGTATCTAAAATGACTATGTCTGATATCTACAAACAGATTAATTTCAAGCATATAACCCTCCAATACTATATTATATAATATAAGGAATAATATTTGTAACAAAAGAAGGAAAACAATAACCGTATTAGTTTAGTTTGGTTTATTTATTCAGCATAGCTTTAGGTATACATTTTAAAGTACGAATGTAATAGTTAGGTGGAATAAAGTCAAGACGGACTATACTAAGAGAATACAAAGAACTATAATGGCAGTTAGACGGAAACCATGGAGGAGTTGAAAGGTGAGCACAAAAACAGTAATAGTTTATCAACAACATTAAAATCGAAATATATATATACCTACACACATACACATATTCACACATACACATATATGCATACATATACATGCATACAAATATACAAACATATATACATATACACACATATTTACATATTGGAAAAAGAGGAAGGATTTCTATTCACTTGCTTATTATGCTCACTCTAATGGGTAAGTCGTATGCAAAACAGTATTAAAGACTGCATAACATTAAAGCGAATTTACAGTCGAATTAGATAAAAATTAAGCTTAAGATATTTTAGTTGCACAATAGTGTTTAAAAATATATTAACAGATATGTGATGATAATTAGATAAAAATATAGGTAAAAATGACCGCATAGCGCTTGGTATATTTATTCGCTATTATAAATGCAGTTTTCTATCGGAGTGTTATATTTGTGGTTGCAAAGAATATGCACTTTGACTCGATATAAATATCTCATTATTTCAGTCCTGTATTTAACTGTTTTATGTCATTTACTGATCACGTTGCCATAACAACAAACCAAAACTTGTATTAATGTATACCTATATGTCACGCCAGAATTGGGTGTTGTCGGATTTCTAGTTTATTTCACAGCATAATGGAAGTTTGATTTTTAATATTGGTATATGTAGTAACTATATGATTGCCCATCAGTTGTTCGAACTCAAACTGGGTCAGGGTTGCGTCTGTTTTCTTCTTCAGATTTTTACGTTTTCAGATCTAAATTAGAAATTTAAGCGTATGTATGTTCACTGTTACGCCGTTCTCCCTTTTTTCCCCGTATATGTCGGTGGAGTATCTCAGCAAAAAAATACTACGCTAAAACAAGCACAAACATATTATGAGCGAATCTCAAAGATAGTGTTTATCAACTGCTGCTAATGGCACAAAAGTGCTCTGTAATATAAAAGCATCTATTTAAAAAAAATTACTCGTTCAAGTCTGAAAAAAAAATCTATTGAATGTATTTTTATTTGTCAGTCTTTCATTGTTTTTTTTTTGTGTGATTACATGGTTCGCGGCCCACACGCGAATCGAACCAACGACCATCAGCGTCTGGCACAGAATCTAACACTTACTGCCTACAATGAAGTGTCTGATCGTGTCCTATTTCCTTAATCTTAATCTGCCAAAAAATATTCTAAATTGAAACTATTCCATCTAAGTGTAATTCCATAAAAGTATTCCTTAATGGTTAAGTTCTAAACGGCACACAAAATAGGCCTGCACTTCATTTCACATTTTCACTGCATATCCCAAGATAATCTTCTCTATAATTTACTTTTGTGATATATCCATCGACTGCTGTGATGTAAAAGAATCTGCTTCGACATCATTTCTTGGCTGTCGTCCAGAATACAAAGATTTACTTATTTGATTTAGCCTTTAGCGGGACACTTCTAAGTGTGTCTTTTTTCTTAAATCAGGCATAAAATTGTCCGATACACTTAATTTCGAGTATACATGTATGATTTAGTAAAACATTATTAGCCTACCTTCGAAATGCGTAAGTATCCGAGATCATAATGTACCGCAGTCCATGAAGGGTTGTATTTTGCGTAAACTCACGAAAAGCATTTTTCCATCCTTGTCGGCACCCTATAGCGCCATTGAGTTCGTCATCACTATGGTGTGCCTCTTTCAAAGCTATCATTCCGTTTTTTGAAGGCTTAAAAACAGGAGAAAAAGTTGTCTCCTCCATTTTGCCTGCGCAATTTTCATCCATGTTGTTGGTCGAGTTATGGTGCAAGTTGAAATTCTCCCTCTCGTCAAGCAGGCCCATTATTGCGCAATAGTTATAGTGGAGCTGTGTTATTATTCACCAACCCGGTTTATCCGACGTAATTGTTATTCCGTACACCGTAGAGCTTCCTGGCTCCGTTTAATGCAGCATAAGGTGTATCACTCTATCAAATGCATTGTTCCAATTGTATATTTGCCAGCTTGATTATCCAGCACAATTGCCTTCTCCTGACTGATATTTACTATTATATATTGAATAAAAGCTGAAACCTAGGTCAATGCGATATTGACTGTCATCTATCTCTATATATGTATATGAAATTTGTATTGACACTCAGCCTACGTAATATCCCACCTCGGGTAATATAAATAGTTAAGTAAATAAATCATAGTTACATACGATGTAACCGGTTGATGATTTATAAGTGCCAGCACCTTAATTTACACAACAAAAGAGATCCACCCATCTTCAGACAACCAGCTGTTGGTTGACATATTGTTAGGTTATCTGGGTTCCTAGGGAGCTGCACATGTTACACTATACACACACACGACAGTATCTGTTGATTTAAAATTGTTGGACTTGCCTACGTGTTTGATTACAGTTTGACGCCGTATGTCAGCCTCGTGGGTGACACTCGGAAGTCATCGAATGTACTACGCACATCATCTCGGACGTGATACGATCATCGCCATCTTGGCCGGAACTTTTTCACAACCTGTGGCCAAAACTGCAACTAAACAGATTCCATATAGTTCCCATTTGTTTTACATGTAGAACATAATTTACTAATAATCTAAACATTGTGCATCTTAAGCCATATAAAATTCGCTCGATCATCCCATTTTTGCTTTTATTCGCGTTTATGGTCCATATAGCGGTAAATAGGCTTCCGGCGAACAAAATGTATCATTTTGATACATATTCATACACTTATAACGACCAAGCGAAATAAAGAGAAATCATTGTTTAGAGAGGTTTATTGGCCGATATTTAACTTATCTTGACCAATCAAAAGGCCTGGTAATTTTTTGAAATTTCTGGAAGTGCTTTCCACACACTGTATCATAGGAATTCACTTGTAAACATTACAGACAAGGGATGGGACGAACATGGATAAAACGCAATAAAGGCAGACCAAAAGTGCAAATTAACATCGCAGAAATTGTTTGTGTCAGCTGTCCAGAGAGAATAATTTCCCTGGAATCTGTCAGTTACTACCAGGGTTAAATATGTCACCCTTGTTTTTAAGTACATTTTAATGTACTTTTCATAAGCAAAGGCAACACTGCCCAGCTTTATAACGTTCTGGCCGACTGACCCCATGTTTTGTTGGTACAGGGAAATTACTTCCTATAACATTTATATAACTAATTCGGACAGATTATGTTTATTTTGGCTTGAATGTGTTTCACAGCGGGATAATGAGACTCAATTAACAGTTATCCCAGTTATTAGCTCTCATAATTGTTACATAAAGGTTCAGGGCAATTGCGTGCTGAATTGGGGTATGTGAGAAGAAACACTTCAACATAACCAATGTGTATCGTCAACAGCCAGAAATACATTCGGTATGAGTACAACCAGAGATTATAGATTGACGAGACTGGTCACTTCACCTGCGCCACGATGATATTTGAACAGTCGCGCCCCCTAGTAGTTGGTGCTGAGTTGCTTCCCGGCAGAGCGTAATATTCAGAAGCAATCGTGACTCACATCGGTTATCTCCCTTAGTGACATTTTGACAGTTCGGCATTGACTAACTACCGACAGTTATGTAAATAACTTGGCGGCATAGGATGTTAGCCTAGGATTGGTCGAAGTGACCACTCTCGTCAGTCTATAGTCTCTGGTACAACGCGTTCTAACAACTGAGAATCAAACCGCCATGCAACAAGAACATAAGCTAGCTCGATGTGCTTCTGAGTTTACTAATGATCAGGCTTGTCCGCTATATGCTGTGTAAAATTGATTCAATATAAGTAACCATTAGCTGAAACCATAAAACATGCAAAAACAAACCTAACAAATTGTTGAAAAATATCATCTTTTTGTTTCAAAACTTCAACGTTCATATTTATTTATTTGATTGGTTCTTAAAGTCGTACTCGAGGGTAGATCACTTGCTTTAGGGGTGATTGGCGGAAAGCTGGGAATAGAAATATCTCAAAAGCCACCGCAATCTCCACAGCCACCGGAAACTTTTGGTATATGCATAAGGTTGACAACGGCATTCAAACCTTTATCAGTAATCAGTAGTCCAACATTCAACCAACTGAGCCATGCATGCTGCGGCATCCTATAGGTTGAGCGCGAAGCAAGAAATTTACTGTCACGTCTGAGGCTAGACTGTGTTGGTCCGGTAACGTCCGTAATCATGAATAAAATAATTACAGCATCAGGCCAATAGTTTTAAAATGCGTTTATAATATAAGTGGACATTTTCGGTAATTTTAGGAAAAAAAGATGACTAACTTTAGAAGGGGAGATAAATCTGTCACTCACAAAACCGACAGTGTTATCTTCAAATATATTGTTACTCATTGAGATAAGTAGCACAGTTCGTTGTCAGTCGGATATCGCCAGATCACCTATGAACGACGAGGACACGATAAGTCTCTGAGGCAGTGTGAACACCTTTTGAAAACAACCAACAAGCCGATCATGTCGGAAAATTTTCATGGTACGTACTTAAACGTTTTGTACCGAGTTTTCCTCGAATAGTCTCGTATACGAGATACACTTTTTGAAAATAATTCCTAGTCAATATCCTAAGATTTTTTAGGTTAATCTTTGAACTCCAAACTCAGGCATAAAACATATCTCCATGAGGCCTCCGAGATCTATCTTGTGTTTGTCATACATGTATAGGAGATATCTCGTTATCAGATTGGTCCGTTATATGAGTAACAAATAAATCAAGGCCAGTCAATCAAGGTAAATTTTTGCACTGAAAACCACAAGATTTACACACAAAATCGATAGGTAATATATCACACATGATAGAAGCTTAAAGTAGCATACATGTACGCACTCAAAAGTTCTGAATTTTGCACTATCACAGAATCTCATGAAAAATTGATATTTTTCTCAAGTAGTACAAGTTAGAAGCTTTCCAATAATTTCAACATCAAATTTGTATGCTGAAGGAGAGTTTTATAATAACTAAACAACTAAAAACTTAATTTTCTGTCAGAATATTATTATGTGGATGTGTCAAT
>JAVFBZ010141017.1:0-21370 GCA_032466195.1 Katharina tunicata
TAGGGTTAGGTGTTAGGGTTAGGGTTAGTGTTAGCATTTGACAACATGTGCTTTGAATTGTAACATCTGGCCGGACAGCTTCGGTTATTTGCGCACGATTTTCCGTATCTGTAGAAATTATTTTCCAAATAAGGAGATATGCACGGATAACACAATCACACCTCTGAAAGTGTGTCTGAAATGTGACAGCAGATTGACACATTTATAATTAAAATTGCGTGCAGAATTTTCAGGTTGTTTGTAGCTTTTAAACTACCTTTACCTTCAAATCAGGAGGTAGAATTAACGGAATACCTCTAACTTTTACTTTTTGGTGAAAATATATACAATTCATGTAATTCTGTGAAAACCGAAAAGACATAATATTTGGGTGCGTACGGAACTTAAAGGTGTAGTCTGTATTTTTTACAGACTCTCAGCGAAAATGTCTATGCCCGTACACATAATCTTACTTATATTACTAAGACCCCAAGTATATATTTCTGACAGTCAGGTTTAAACGGTTACCTGTGAATATTTGGCCGCAGTCAAGACGTTTAGGGTTATCTGACGGATTTTTTACCCAGTTTGTAAAGATTCCAAACTGCGTGCCTGATGAATAGGTGAAGTCCCCACGCTTATTATCTGCATCAAGAACAACATAGAGCAATAGTAAAATATAACAATAAAAAGTTTAAACAAAACGATAGGAGTAAATTTCAAACAAAATCTTTAAAATTTCTTTTTATGAAGACTATACAATGGAAAAATTGCATATTGCTGTAAATATCCTGTGTTGTCTGGAGTTCTACCAGAGTTGATTTGTTGGTTTCCGTCACAAATTGAGAAGGCACAATCATATGAGGGAAATAGCCATACGTACTGGGTAAAACCCCAGTCAAACAAACAACATGCAGATAATGGGAATATGTTAGGCAGTGTAAACCACACAAAAAATCACAAGTTCGTTTGTTATTTTTTATTATTTACATTCTGACAGGCACTTAGCATTGAACATCAGAGCTGATTGTCTGAAATTGTAGATATTTTAGAATTATATAAACAAATAATCTAGACAGTGATATTGCAACTATCATAAGAAAGCCATAAGAAAACAATGTTAAATATACTAAAAAAGCGTCCATTCAGTGCGGCAGCCTTATCAAATATACCGGTAACTAAAACCAAAATCCTCATCAGAATAACATACCTGATATTCCAATCCAAACTTGGGGTACATTGCTCTCACTTAATTCCCCAAGATATTTATTTAAAAAGGCTTGCTCAAGTTGGCTAAAACAGATGATGTCTAAAGTCAAGTCTTTGTAACATTAAGTTGTAGATTTGGCTGCATGCACTAGTTTGTTTTCAATCTGATCACGCGAGATCTCCTATGTCCCGCAACAGATCTCTGAGCCCTTGTCAAGACATGTCTTCATCCTGATTTGGGGTCTCAAAGTTTTAGGCCTAATTAGAAATTGACACCAAAACTGTGTGTCTTATTCGAGACATTTGTTTATAAATAAATGCAAATCCGATGTATGACGATATCTCACGTGGTACCCAGCCGTTTAAACCCGTTCCTTGTTTACAATTATTATTACTGAAGTAAAAATGTACGAGTTTGGTGGCAGACTTCTTCAAAATGTCCCGACGAGGGCTCAGAGATATATCTTGCGGGCAATAGGAGATCACGCGTGATCAGATTGGTTTGTTTTATGATCCGCTGACTGAATTCCTGGTGTTGATTGGTCAATTTTCCAACGTAAAAAACTTGTACAATCCAGGCGATGAAAAATAAATATGTCTGTTTCCCATCAAAATTTGTTTTCTACAATTAATAAAACTGTAAAATTATAACATGTTCCACTTTGCCGAACATGTGTGGGACAAAGTGAATTTTTTTTGTATTTCTTTTTTTCCACTAAAATGATTAAATACTTTTATCAGATTCCCATTGTTCTAGTCTTATTGTCAATGGTTTTCATGTGCCAAATTATACTGGCTAAACCATTTTTATTTTCTGCGTTTTACATGGTAGTTTGGTCATGCCATATATTTCGTTCCGCTTTGCCCTATTTTTCCCTACACCCTTTGATAAACGTCTATAACTAATAATGTACTACCAAAAGAAAAGCATGATTTTAGTGACGTTACATAATATTACATAGGCATGAAAAGCCTGTGGTATGGTAACATGCACGAGCTTGATGTTCATGTTCCTCTCGTCAAAGTGTATCTTTAGGCCCAGTCCCTTCCACAACACACGTGCTAGCTATTTTCGGGAGTGATAGAGGTTTACTTGCTCTGTGTGCTTAAGTATATACATGTGTATATAATATGTGTGTGTAAATCTGTATGTATTTGAGTTTAATCAGATTTCAGCTGGTCTGCCCTATAGCTGAACATTTTTCCCTTCCTGATCATGCGGTTATAGATCATTTTGAAATCATGCCGATTGAAAACAACTCCGTTTTTTCTTTCTGAAGAAGAAACTAAACAGAAACTTTTTAAAAGAGAAGCTTATTGGATTTATACATTTCAAACGTTGTACCCATAAGTGTTCAACTGTGAACCGAGTAAAAGCTCAAAGATAGGCTTTTTTCCTTTTGTTTCCAATATGACCAGCCCGTTTTGCTAGTCTTCTTATACAGGAATATCAAAACCTCGCATCTATATATCTTTAATCTCTCTAACAGAGACCTATTATAGCCTACAAGAGCAACAAAACTCTTAACGACCTACTGGTGAAGAAAAATCCTCCTTCTGTTTAGGGTAACTCATAACTGCTGTTATCCTTAAGTGGGTTAATTTCTTGGGCTACATGATATTCTTGTTAGATTATATAAAAAAGATAAATATATGAGTGTACTATAATTATATTCACCACATGTTCCCCACCATCCAACTCTTATCACCTTTACTCGAGACGCCTGTAGGTTACCTATAACAACTCGAGATCAAGATCTACCCAGAAACTTGTCTCTGAGAATTTATCTAGAACATGATAATGATTCATTTGTTTTAATTAGTCGATATCCCTGTGCCAGTGTTATTACTCTTTACAAAAAATAATATCATTATGTACGGCTGGTAAATTAGTAATCTATCGAGTTGTAAACCTTCTATAGTTGTGGTGTATATCAACCAGTCCCTTGTTAGGGACTGGCTCATGCCAGTCCCTAACCATCATCATTATTATGGTTTATTTTCTCTGGTTCATTTGCATACTACTTACATTTTCATATTACTTTTATAAAGAGAGCATATCAAATCCTATCAATCTCTTGTTTTGTACCTGTTTATCTCGACCAGAGATCCATTTTCAGCATGTGCACTACAGTGGGCATCCGCCTGTGGCCACGTCAAAGGTAAATTAGTTTTAATCTCGTAACACTTGCTCTGGTACTGTATCCATCCATCAGTACAAACCCCTGCCAAAAACAGTTACATTAAAGGCCCTGACCATTTGGTCCAACCAACTACATGGGAAAACCTAGACATGTTACAATGTTAAACAAGGGAGTTAAACGCTTGGTAGTTATCGTTCGTTGCCTTACTTTGTTTGCATGTATGAATTCATTAATGAACACAAACACAAGCCTTGCAAATATTACTATAGAAATATTATATTAGCAAGTCAAAACTCATAACTGTACTTATAATATTGAAACTTCAAATTTAACACATTTTATATTGTCTGACAAGTTTTCGTATCTACATGTATAGGTCTACCCTTCACATTGTATGGCAACTTGTGCTTACCAGTCGAAAAGTTAATATTTTCAAACTGAAGGTGAGCCAGAAGAGCTAGTTCCTCCGAAAAAATTTGTACTTACAACTTTTATGTAAAGAAATGAACGCTTAAACGTCACTATCTGCGCTTTATTTTATATCAGTCAACGAAAGCTAACATGGCAAGAACGAAACAGGTGTGCGCAGTTTTTTTAAACATACATTTATCGTTACAGAATATGTAAAATGTTACAATTTATCTATAGAAATTCCTCTGTAGATGAATCTAGAACTGCGATCGTATTTTCTTCCCAATCTTACCTTCCGGCTTTTCGCAGATAAAGGACTTGCGCTGCCCACAGTCAGCTTTGTTCCAGGCTTTGAGATCAGTAGCGCCAGACGTCACCTCTACACAACTACTGTTCGCTTCGGCACTGAAAAGACACAAGTGGTTTATTGGAGTCATGGACAGACTTGGAACATGAATACAACTTTTACCATCATGCAGTGCTTTAAAAAACGCTTATTTCTAGTGTGTATTTAAATGGTCTAAACAATATTTTATTGGCGTTAAGGATTGACGAACTGGCTAAAATCTTATGTGAACATCTCTCCCGATGCAAAATAACAAAGTTCAGTTATCGAAATATTATATCATCAAAAATATAAATATCGTGTAGGAAGTGCATGCCTATACTAAATAAATCTGACAGGGCTGCTCTTAATAATTAACATATATGTACATGTAAGTACCTATATTAAACGTATGTACAGTTCATATCAGGAAAGTTATAAGTTACATACCGTAGTGCAATCGTTACCTGTATTTAGTTCTTATTTAAGTATAATAATAACAATGGTATAACGTATAACAAAATATTAGATTAAACAATACCGTTTTAAACAGTATGTAAGCGTTCGCTTGTGAGTTTAAATGGTTTCTGAATGCATATGTTCTGTGTGTCAACATGCTTTTGCTTTTGTATGGCCATTTGAAAGGCGTGAGAAATGTAAGGGATATTGTAAACAGTATTGGAAATTATCTATCGTTAGTCTAGGCCTAATAAAGACACGCATTGCCAGTTATCTGGTATATGCAACCCATCACCAAAAGGAAATATAGATGGTGACGACTAGCCCGACATAAATAGTATGAAATTAGCATGTTCTTCAGAACCATTACACAGAAAGGTGATCAATTTAACAGATCTTCTTAATTTTTAGGGCAAATTGCACATTATATAATACCATACGCTTCACAGAGTTTAATATTATATAAAACCATTTTTCATATTGCTAAAAAAAAGCATTAACAAACTTAGTAAAAATGTTATCAATCGATTATAGATTAATTATTATCTGTGTACATTTAATATGTTCTAGTTAATATGAAGCTACATGTAGGTAATTTATGAAATTTTTGTAAGTTCCCAAAATACGGTTGCCCTTCCCTCACTAATTCCTCCAACCCGCTCCAAACAACCCTTCCACAAACTGATTTACAACTTACGGTAATATAGATGCGTTTGTGGTATTGCTCCAATACTTTTTACCGGTCAGTCCGTAATTTGAATATGTCCATATCCAAGAAACTGTTGAACCCTACAATTCAAAGTTAATTCTTTCCTTATAAGTGGCTCAAATGAATGCATACGTCTTTTATGTACATTTACACACATACATATATATTTAACAGGTGTGTTATTTTGCTAAAAGGATAAACCAGCTCGTCTTTTGTAAGATCCTGAATAAAGTATAGATTTGAGAAGTGACATAGACAAATACTAAGTGATCTGTATGGGCAATGTGATACTACAAGATTGGTTTAATCACCGCTTAACGGTAATAATAATGTTAGTAATGTTAATAATTATAATTTTAATAATAATAATAATCCTTGCTGTATTATAACAGTAACAAGAAAACCTGTTACCCTCGGAACGGAACGAAGTCCAATCCATGCGTTATTTCCCTTGGCATTAGACAGATCCGTCACGTATCGTTCAATTGAGTCCAGAAATATGTTAACTAAGCGGCCTCCCTGATCATCACAGACATCCCTAAAACACAAATTATGAAGGGATGAAGCAGAGGGCTGGAAAGATTACTTGTATATGTCACTGAGACGTACAGCAGTGGTAAGTCTACGTAGATCTTAGGTAGAGATTATAACTATGGATTAATTGGTTTTGAAACTGCTCAAGGGTATTTCACTTATATACTGGCGGTGTACTCTAACAGTATGCAGTGATGCTAAAACAACCGAAATGGTAAAATACCTCTCTCTGTTGGGAAATAATGTTCCACCAGTTCTAAAATAGCCTGGATGCAAGTTAGACGCATAATGTCGTTAGCCTGATGGCGAAACCATAACTAAGATAAACAAAGGTTATAACTGGCTAGTCACCTACATCTTCATTAAGATACATTTGTTGGGTGAGTGTTGCAGAATGCATTCGGGTGCTGGTACTTAGTAAATTCTGATCGTCTGAGCCAGTTAGCTAATTGGTTACTATTGCTGACAGTTGCCGTTGGTCAAACGTTGACAAACTTATGGGATAGTTGGTTGAATCATACGGCTATTACTGTGAAACGTTTCCTAAAGTAGACAGATTTCTTCCAAACAACAGTAATAATGTAAATGGTTGCTTTTACAAAGAACACACCATTTTGTTAAACGTTTAGAGCACAAGTTGCTTAAAATATCTTGCATTACTTACTGAGCTTCGCTCCAGCTGTTCTTATCGGAAAAGTATTTGTAGCAATATCCGTGGTAGTTCTCCCAGCCATTGTCTATTTCACATTTCAACAAAACACCTAGGTAGATGAGACACAATATAATTATATTAACAATGGCTGTAAATATGAATAAAACCATTGATTTCCATCTTGGTGACATCATTATTAGATCAAGGATTAAATATATTTCATTAAAGAAGAGAAAAGGAAAATTTTCATTTCACGGAAATTTGAATCATCAATATACATTTTTATGAATTTGCAGAACATTGGTTTCTGTGATGATAGACTACAGTTTTAACTTACTCATTTCGTTTTTTGTCTGAATCAAGTGATTAAAAAACAGACTTCATTGTTGTAGTTTAATACACGCGACAGTCTTATTCACATATATATTTGTGTGTACATGTGGAGAAAGAAAATTTTGTTTGCCAATATATATAGTGAGCCTCTGTAGCTCAGTCGGTTAGAGCGTTGGGCCTGCAAGCCAGAGTCCCGAGCTCGAATCCCGGTGGAGGCAAGCAAAATTTTCTTTCTCTACATTTGTACAAAAATATATATATTTTTGTATACCGACTGACCGACTGAGCTACAGGGGCTCACGGTAGAACGCACGAATTTGTATCCAGGTAAAGGTATATATATGCATGCATTTAATAGATCGGTTATCTTTATTTTGAAACTCACCATAACTCACAATAAAAATAAAAAAAACTTTATTTCATTGAACTGTTTTGCATGAAACGACAGTTATTAAATTTGAACCGCGAATTGCATAACTTCGGTAAATTGGCTATAAACTGTCGTTTGTGAAATCAAACAACCCAGTTTGAACGTGCTTACTTTTTGGACGTTCGCAAACATAAGCCATTCCAGTTGTGCAGTCTTCATCATTCATACCAGATTGAGTCATGTGAGCACAATGTTCATCCCCATCTAAATTGTTCGGTTCACCAGTGTTCCATGGGCTAACAAATGACAATCAAACCATTTTAACTTTTATTTATAATAAACTTGTTTATACATGAATGAGAAAAATGAGTGATGTGTAGTTAAACATCTTCTTATCACTATGATACCATCAAGCAGTATCACACCAAAACACGAAGCATTTTATTAAACGGCTTTTGGAGTTTAAATTTAAAATTATTAACAACAAAATATTTCACGTTGTTTATGGTATTCTGTATTGCCAATGATTTAAACACATTTCGGAGGTGTGAAATATGGAACAGTACTGTGGGATTATACATGTAGGTCACAATGGATCGGACCCTTCGTTATTAAACTAAATTAGAAAATTACGTATATTGTTAGAAAAACATTTGTGATTACTGATAATTTATTGTTATGCTGTTTTATAATTTAAATAAGAGGAATGTTCGCACGTGATTTGATTGGACACCATGCTGCCATCAATCCATGTCCACTGGTTTTCATTGACTATGTTCGTGATTCCATACCACCATTTTGTTGTTTTGGGGTCCACTACAGACACTAAATGTAGCTGTGACTTGAGCCATGCCTGTTGAACAATGTACGAGACTATACAGTGCATATAAGGTACCTCTAGAACAACATTTGTGTCTTCAATTAAACTGTGCTCATTGTTACCTTTTTTGTGTGTAACCATTTGACAGTTTTATTAAATTTATGTGGTAACACTTGACAAGAATTGATATAAAATATGTATTACTTGAACTGAACTAGACTGCAATGGTTTGATTCAATGCAACCAGGATAATGTTACCCGTCTACTCTTTGGCTACTGCACACAGCAGAAAACTTAATTACTAGTCTTTGTATATCTGTTAATCTAATGGCGGCCAGCCGAAATAATTTATTTATAGCAACATGACTTGACGTTGTAGGGAATTTCTGTTCATCTAAGTTTCCGAAATGCTTGACCCATGAACATCAACAACAGTACACAAAAAATCGAAAAAAAAAAAAAAACACTTGTCACTGGAACAATCTTTGCCCACAGGGGATTAAGAATGATATTGCGTTGCTATTATTCATAAAAGGGTAACCAAATATTTACTTATTTGTGTAATATTGAAGTCTAAAGCTTTTCCGTGTGTATAGAAGTGAAGAAGCAGATGCTACAGACCTGTTCCTGGACGGAATTGACGACCACTAAATCTCCCTGATAAGCTCTGCACGACAACCGGGCATCTGTCCAGGATTTGGAAAGAGTGGCCGTGGTGATTTTGTAACAACTGGTTCCCCTGCTCCATTCCAGCCACCCCGTGGGACACACATGACCTGAGACTGTCAACCAAGCACACATAAAACAATAAGACATGTTTTAAAAAATAAACTAGACAAGAAGCAATCATAGATTGATATAAATGTAATTTAGCTAGAAATCCGCATGATTTTGCGGAAAAAAATTCCGTTGCGTATCTGCATATGGAGAAGAATGTTGTGTGTAAGTGTCAAAGCGTTATGCTAAATAGTAGCTGAACTAAGGTCCGGACAAGATATGTCGGACGAGAGACAGCTTATTTGCATAATTTAGATCGAACTTTGCATAAATTTGCGGAAAAGTTTTACGTTAATCATGTTCATATTGAGAATAATGTACTAAGAAGAATAAAGTATGTAAGTTTGAAAGTAATGTGTTGAATAGTAACAGAGATATGGCATGGACAAGATATGTCGGACGACAGACAGCTAATTTGCATACGTTAGGTAGACAGTTACATACATGTGTGGGCAAAGTTTTACCTTGCACATGTGCATATAGAAAATAATGTTGTGAGTAAGTTTCAAAGTCATATGATGAATAGTAACAGAGATATGGCCTGGACAAGATATGCCTGACCAAATACATATAGTTTGCATAACTTAGATAGAAATTTGCGGGACAAGTTGTACGCTGCACATCTGCATATGGAGAAGCATGTTATGTGTAAGTGTCAAAGTGGTATGCTACATAGTAACTGAGCTATGGTCTGATCGTAGATATGTCGTAGATATGTCCGACAGGATATGTCTACAATTTGTTGAAAAAGTTTTACGTTGGACATCTGCACATGGAGGAGAATGTTATGTGTAAATGTCAAAGTGGTATGCTGCATAGTAACTGAGATATGGCCCGGACAAGATATGTCGGACGCACGCATGCACGCACGGACGCACCGCCGGGCGAAAAAAGCAATCGCTATATGTCCCCCCTAGCATTTAGGTTATCCAGAACATCTCAAGATTCAGGTCTATCTATAAACTTGTCTCTGAGAATTGATATAGAACATGATATAATTTGTAGACTTTAATTAGTCGATAACCCTGTGCCAGTGTGATTACTCTTGACAAAAAATTATTTCCAATTCAGGACATGAAATAAAAACCAGCATGTATAAGACGATTTGTGGACCCGGAACTGAGTCCCTAGTCACTACTCATCTAGTTCTACTTCTTCTTCTTGTGGGAGAGACGCTAATCATAAAATGCTAATGCTTAGCCACGAAACCTGGCACAATTGTTAATTGGGCGATTTTGCATCTTCTGACAGAGTCCGATAAGCCATTTGACTTGAAAAACGAATTTATACTTTTACATACATTTACAAAAAAAATTTAAATCATCAGGAATGGACGATATTTTAAATGAGTTAATTAAAACTATGGAGCCCATTATGCTGCACATTTATGAAAATTTAATTTTTGACCTCAATAAATTGACTATCATCCAGTAACATTGCTTTCCTGTCTGGGCAAGTTCTTTACAGCCCTATTGAATAATACATAAGGTAAGTGATTATGTTAAATAAAATAGTATCTTATAGGTGCTAACGACTATGAGCGAACTATCTTAACGAGGAAAAGTGTACTGGTATAAATTTGAATGGCACAACCAATATGTCTACATCTATTTTAAAGTTAATGGTACTCCTTTTACAGATCGTGTTATTTCTAGAATCTGCAACAGCTAACCAGAGAAACCTTAACCCATTTCGCTGAGTACTCCAAACTGTGGAAAGTAAGTTGATTTTGCTTCAAGGTCAACAAAAAATTATCTTTCAGATTTGATTAAATAGATCTGGAAATAGTTGACGTTTTTCATTTTGTTTTTCCATTTCAAACATCACACATGACATGGTTTGCTTAAACAAACGCCATACCACACATTAAAATATACAATATACAGATTCAAAATGTTAAGGGCTCACATTTTCGAGTAGATTCCTAAAGCAAAGAAGTCAGTTGTATACAGGGAGGGCTTCTAAATATGGATTTAAAGTAAGAAACCATGGAATTCCAATCGGCCTACATATACAGTTATTGACCAAATAGTAGTACCCATATTTTCATATGGATTAGAGGTTTGGGGTCTATTGATTTTATTGATTTTTGGTTAAGAATTATCAACAAACTAAGTATTTTGTTTATATAAACTCTTGTTAAGCAACACACTCAATCAGACTTATCAACATAAATGGATCAACTATATCAGTTGAACATTTAATGCAATCGTTGATGTTCGGTTAACACAAGGTGATACTATTGTGTCAATTTTGCTATTAAGGGCATAGGAAGAACTCCAAGCGATCTATACAACCAACAGCAGTAGCATGAAATAACTATATCACCTCAAGTGTACCTGTACTCAGCATTTACAAAAAGTACATGTTACCACTCCATCCAATAATACGAAAAATGTCTGTGAAAGTTAGAACATCTAGCCATCGCCACACAACGGAGAAAGGCCGATGGAAAAAGACAGACAGATGTTACTGACTTAATGAAAGGTGTTAATGCTAAACTGTGTTCTATGAGGGCAATTGCTGAAGAATATCGTTATCGTCTTCTTTGTCCATTGTATTAAAAGTCATATGAGCAAATAATACATACCTGATATAAATCTGTATAAGTTCTCTGATATTATGCAGGTGTCATATTAACCTGGATTATTGAAACAGTATATATTGCTATATCAAATCTCAATCATGTACCGCCTTAGTGTTGTTTCAAATGAAATGTAACCTCACATGTCACAACAGTGACCTGAGTGAGAACTTAAGCTCATGTTACTGGAAGAAACCTTACCAATATGGCATATACACGACAGCACTTATACCGCTAATTTTCCCAAATTGTTAACAAAACTAAGATAAAATAATTCATTTAAAAATAGGGCGATGTTTTTTGTGATATGTTATACAATTCCGCAAAACAAAATGTCAACAAAACAAAACAAGAGCACTTAATTTAATTAGAAACTACAGTAAAAATGGCTAACTCAACACTCATGGAAATATGAAATTCATATTAATCATGGGTTTTTTCGAATGGGGTTAAATCTAAAAAAAAATGGAAACGCAAGTGATAACAAGCATGTTGTGGACGTGGATTACCCCCGATGTAAGTAGTTTTAGATCAAGTTTGAAACTGAGGTATTTCTTGACCTCTTGTGTTTATAATGCCTGGAAAATGTATATAATTTCATACAACACGGTGACGTCCATATATTGATATATGATTTTAGTTTGAACCTAAACAAAAATGGATGTATATATATCGAACTGGACTATAAAGATAACCAATTTCAGTTGATGTATTGTTTTATTTATCTCTATGTGTATAAGAACAAATAGGCTATTCGCTCGTACGCCTATTGTCAAGTAGAGGAAAAAACTTTTACTGAAGATGTATAAGTAGCATATCTTTGAATATACAGCGACCCTCTTCTGTGGAGACGAATTGGTTACCTAAATAACTGTTCAATTGGTTTGACCTAATTTCAGTTACTTAAAGATAAGATAATCTTAACAAGATTTTGAAATCTGTGAACTGAAATGACATGTTACAAATAACAGATATAATTGTTATAAAGATATATAATGCAGCTTTATTTATGAGTATGTTTGTCTGCCTTAGCACCAAGATAACCTTAATTGGGACCATATGTGAATGAACGGTACCTGTCACATGTTAAACCCAAAGTCCAAGGTTCTACTCCTGACAATCAAACCCTAACAACTCAGGTGATTACATCAAAACTGGCAAAATGAGACAGCCAATCAATCTCTTCCACTCGAACTGTTTGTAATTGTGTTTGTTGGCCGAAAAATCCAATTATACAATCAAAGGTCAACGATTAGACAAAAGACAAAGGTATACAATACAATTTATCCCGATTATCGTCATATCAGGTTATAGTGACCCGTGGTCGGGCTTTATGTTTTATAGATCAGAGTTGTTATCAACAAACTATGTGATTTTCATCCGAGAAACCTGAGGCTGTAAACGAATGTTTATACATGGCTTATATTTAAATAATATAAATTATACTTGGCCTACTAAAACAAAAGTGAAAATAGATTAAACAGATTACAAAAGTTTTAAAAGAAGACATGGCAAACTTTTCAACAAATAGCAGGATATCTGTTGAAGGAGATTCTAGAAAACACGAAGTAAAAGGTAGCAATATATAAAAATCTCAGGGAAATTGTAAAATAATATAGTAAAACGATGGAACACAACACTGTCTCATATAGACGAAATGACAGAGTATTTTCATTTCGACTCTGCTTAACTTGCTATCCTATTTAATTTCAGCTTGAATATAGCAACATCACTTTGTTGTTTTCCAGCTTTTCACTACACATTCCCAACGCATGTCAACTGTCAACTTTACTATTTGTTTACTGTGTATCACGTTATGACTTTGGTCTTTTCGATTATTCTGTGTAAGACGAGCATAAATTTCCGCTTTGTAAGTGCAGTGCCAACCTCGTGTCTCGGCACTTAAGGAACATGTGCGCATTTTTCAGGCAGCATACTCAGAGCCCGATTACTTCAAATCCAGGAAGGGGCGTGAATGAAATATTGTAGGAAATGTGCCTTCCCTGTTTATTTTTCAATAACGATGTCAACCCAAAAAGTGTCATTATAAAATATGCAAAATTCGTAATATGAGGCTAACTTAATGTCCGATTGGCCATAGCATTTGTATGTGAACGTATTCAAGATTTCTGCATATAACAAGAGGTCTTTATGTTTTAAAATAATAATTCACATGAACACATGGATGAATAACTGAAATAGTATTGGTTTAACGAGAGAGAAAAAGAAACATTACAAAAACTTACCAATTTCACTGAACAGTAGCAAAAATAATCCAGAGATTCCATTAATAAATCCCATATCTACAGTATTCAAAACCGTTTGTCTTGTAATTCGGGCCTGTCCAAACAAACCAATAGCTGTGTCCTCAAGCCCTTGTGACGTGTGCTCAATTGTTACTGGGTCATTATAACACAATACATGTGACTGATTGTAGTGGGATCTAATCTGAAATTTGATCAAAAGTCCGGGCGATAAGATCAGAGTATTTCTAATCTAACCACAAACATATACCCTACAGCCCACGTTTGTCATCTAAATTGGAGTATTGTTTGATAACGAGCAGTGTCTGTCCTTAATAACAAACATACTTTAACTTTTCTCTGGGCTCCCTTTCGCTCATAAGCCTTATAGTTAAACGAAAATAGGTTTGTGAACGCAGTAATAGGCCTGTAAGACACATGTCATTTGACGATAGAGCATTCCCGAGATTCCCTTCACTTCCGGCAACATGACATATTTTATTGATTTATTTATATATAACATCACACGGCAAGTTAGAAAGGTGACAATAGTCCCGTCCGGTCCAATAACTGAAACAAAAGCAAATGAAAACCCATTCTGACAGACTACTAATCAAAACAAAGCGCCACAGTTTCGAATATGTACTCGAAAGTAAAGCAGCAGCAAACGAGCCTATGTTAACCCAAATTGTGGGATGTTTTGAGAAACACTATTGTGTTTTCTATTATACGCATAGCTTTTACTTGTCTGGCTGGTAAGTCAAAATTTTGAAACAGCGTCTCCGTAGATTTGCGTTATCTGTCAAGATAACCGTGGATTATTAAGGTTGCTTCTTTCAATCTCAGGAGTGAACTTTAATTATTAGAACCGACAAGTTTAAGATCAAATAATAAAATGGTAACGCAGAAGATGAGCAATTGCTTGGTTTTTTACTGTCTTAAGTTTTCATGTCAGCACATCAATTTATGTTGTTATCAGGTTTAATCCTTACTGTATCTCTCTTGGTTTGAATCAATCGTTATCAGGTTTAATCCTTACTGTATCTCCCTTGGTTCGAATCAATCGTTATCAGGTTTAATACTTACTTTATCTCCCTTTGTTCGAATCAATCGTTATCAGGTTTAATCCTTACTGTATCTCCCTTGGTTCGAATCAATCGTTATCAGGCTTAATCCTTACCTTATCACTCTTGGTTCGAATCAATCGTTATCGAGTATAATCCATGCTTATCTCCCTTGGTTCGAATCAATCGTTATCAGGTTTAATCCTTACTGTATCTCCCTTGGTTCGAATCAATCGTTGCCGAGAATCAGAAAAACACAGTTTAAATTTCGAGTTTCCAACCTGCAAGAAAAGGGCACTAAACTGTATTTTGCTTTCGTGCTTAAGTGACTTGCAGAAACAGTAAAATTAAGCGGAGTTTTTTCCGCCTGTATAGATGGACAATAAACCGAAATTAATTTCGTATTTTTGCTTTATGTGTCAGATAGGCCACAATATACAAACAGCTCAACGTGAGAGAGAAAGCAAACCCAGATCGAGTCTTTGACACATTTTCTAATTTTGCTCTCCCCCTCGTAATAGTCCATACTATGGCTGTGTCTACCTTTCACCTTCGTGCCTTTCGTTTTGCACTTTTGCCTTCTTGATGTTTCGCCCCTTGGGTTAAAGCAAGACAAAAAGGATTCCGTGAATCATAGAAATAAAAACGACATGTATAGTCATAGAGTTGTCTTTATACCATGTTGAATATAATCGAATAAAACATTTTATTTGCATTACACACTTTTACTGAAGAGCGATAAGATAAAATGTCCTTCTCTTTTCATGAAAAACTATAACAACCAAATTTTAGTGTTTGGTTCTAGTTATCGACCTTGAGTTCTATGGCCATGTCGCCCCCTAGACCTAGTACGTGTATTGTAACTCTGAGCAGGAAACACTTTGACTGAATATTTCGGCTTTGTTTTGCCATCGTCATGAGCATGACCTACATTTGTTACCCGAGTGAGAGAGATAAGGAGTGTATCTAGTTTTCTCTCTTTCGCGTGTAAAACTTTGAGATCTAGCACTTAATTTAGAATAAGTAAATATAAAATAAGTAAATCTCCAAACAAGGAAATCATATTGGTAAACATAATTTACAATGTAGCTCTACTTCTTTATGTCATCACCAGTTAAACATATATGTTTTTGTCATATATTTTGATATGGTTAATAACAGTTATAAACATATAATTATGTTTTGCTGATAATGGCGTAATGAAACCGAAATATATTGTCTATACAAATATTACTTCCTTGTTCGTGGTTTTTCTTATTTTGTGTTACTCGAAACTGATCTATAGATTTGTCACTATACTTTCTTTTCGTTCTTTTCTTTCTAAGTAAATTTAAAACTTAAAGAGTTTAGCACGACACAACATGGACCGAATATGACCTCGATGTCGCCTTTACTAGCAAGGTATACCCAAACATACACTGACACCCACGCATATGAATATCATAGATGCATACAGCTGAAACTTCCATACAAACAAATGCGGCAATATTGTACCTGTGATCTTCACAGAGCAAGCTGATTACAATACATCACATCATTGACCTACATCATTCCATTTTTTGCGGGAAAAAGAAGATATTTACAAATATTACTTCGAAAAGAGCAAAACGCATCAGTTCTTTTCTTTTTCTTGTGTCGTGATCAGTGTCATGCATGTGAGTAAAATCAGTGGATTTAGAAAACAAAGATTGAGCATAATTTCAATGTTCACTTTATTTACTTTGGTCATGGCGCGAACTGTCAGCACAGTGTTACATCAGCTGGAAGAGTCTAATGTCGTAATAGGGATGTAAGGTATATACCACTCTTTCTTCCTTCTGAATCATTTTAAAAATAACTTAAGTTTGCAACATTCAACTGAACTACAGCGTAAATTTTTTATAAGATCTGATGGATGCAATTTTCTTAACAATAATCAAATAATAGCACTTGAACATTAATCCAAAAGTATCTAAATGTCCTTCCAATTACATTCCTTGTAATATCAAACATTTAAAACAAAAACGTCAGTTTAAAGATTGAAATGTATCTGTACTTCGATTATCTTAAAACATTTAAGTAAGGTGTTATACACAACAGTTATCATAGATATATATATGTGTATTACTACACCTGATCGATAAATCTTTCTGGAGCTAATCTAACTCAATTCGACCTTCTAGACTCACACATCAGTTTCTTGTGGAACAAAATCTGTATTGGAATCAGTTACATTGGCAGGACTATTTATTGGTTTGCTTTCACTTAATTTGTCAGGAAGATTAAATGAACTTAAAATAGTGTTATTTAAACTAACAGGGTGGTTAACATGAAATGAATTTTTAAGTTTTTTTTTTTTTCAGATAAATATTTAATCTGATCTATGTGATGTTTTCACAATAAATCACTATCTACTAGAATGCTGTAAGTAACAGGACCTAATCTATAAACTATAACTCCTTGGAGCCATTTTGGTTTATGTTTTTCTGTGGTCACGCACAAGTACTACATCACCAATTTATAAAGATTTTGTTTTATCACAATTTTCTTTTGCATAATATTTGTTAAGTCAGGTTTCAGAATATCTAAGCAAGATCTAATTGGCTGACCTATAAATAAGCCTGATGGAGTTTCTCTGGATGTTGTGTGAGGAGTTGTTCTATAAGACATGAGAAAACGACAAACATTTTTTGATTAAAGTCACGTTTTTCCTTACTCATACTCTCGGAGAGATGTTAATAGTGATTGAACACATAGCTCGGCTTCACCATTACTACTAGGATGGTAAGGCGAAGATAACACATGTTTAATTCTGATTTGTTTAAGAAACTCACGAATCTCTTTAGAAGTAAACTGAGGTCCGTTATCTGAGACGTACACTTCAGGGATACCATACAGCGATATCAAAGATCTCATAACATGAATTGTACTTTCACTTGTTGTTGAAGTCATCTGGATAACTTCTGGCCACTTGGAATGTGCATCTACCACAATTGAAAACATATGAACACGGTACTCTGCGGAGTCAATTTGAATTCTCTGAAAATGTCTTGAAGGCCAAATCCAAGGATTAGATTTTTTGTTGTTAACCTGTTAACATTCGGAACAATTTTTTACCATCAGTTCTATCTGTTCATCAATTGATGTCCACCACACATGTAATCTAGCGAGTGATTTAGTTTTCATTAAACCAGGATATGTGTCATGTAAACAAATTAAAACTTCATCACGATACTTTGCTGGTACGACGACACGTATACCCCAAAGTAAACAACCTTCTTCTATTGTAATTTCGTCGCTTCTGCGATAGAAGGGAAGTAACCCTGGAGGTAAGTCTTTTTCAGAAGGCCGGCCGTTGATCATGACAAATTTCGCACGAGTCAGAATGCTATCAGTTTCAATAGCAAGCTTGATCTGAGCTGCACTAATAGGTAGACAGTTAATTTGATGAATACTCAACATTGTAGCCTCCGCAGTTCAAAAGATATGAGAATCTTTATCTAATTCCTTTGCATTTTCTAGTTGAGGTAATCGCGACAATGCGTCGGCATTGGCATTGGCTTTTGGAATTCTATACTGTATGTCATAAGTATATGCTGAAAGTTGTATAGCCCACCGTTGAAGTCGAGAAGCTGAGAGTACCTGGATAACCTTCTTAGGGCCCAGAATATAGGTATTGTAAGTGGTTTATGGTCAGTAATAAGAATAATTGTCTCCCATACAGGTACTGATGAAATTTCCTGATTCCAAATATTATACCCAAGGCTTCTTTTTCTATTTGAGAATAATGCTTCTCTGGAGAGTACGGAGAAGCATAGGTTGCTCACCGACAGGAGTTCTATGAGCTATAACAGCACCGAGTCTACACTGAGAGGCGTATACAGCTAAGACTGGCGGCTTATCAGGGTCATAAGGTGTACTAATAACTGATTTGATGAAAGAATATCTTGAAGCTCTCTGAATGATTTCTCACACTCACTAGTCCATTTAAAAGGAATGTCTTTCGGTCTGAGTTGATTAAGAGGCTTCACAAGTGTTGACATATTTTGAATAAAACTGTTATAAAATTTCACACGTCCCAAAAAACGATTGTAGCTCTGTGATGTTTTCTGGAATTTTGGTTTGTTGAAGAGCCTTTACTTTTGCTGGGGAGGGGTAAAGTCCATACTAGTCAATCACAAACCCTAAAAACTATTAAGCTGGTTTCAAAAATTCACACGTATCTCTTTTTAATTGAATGCCTCTCTGGTCAAATCTTTTCACTACATTTTCGAGATTTGACAGATGTTCCAGGTCATTATTGCCGGTCACCATTAAATCACCCATGTATAACAAGCCACACCAGTTAAACCTTGCAGCACTTTATCCATAACTTCTTGAAAAACTGCTGGGCTAGATGCTACACTAAATGGTAATCTAGTATACTGATAAAGGCCGTGGTGTGTGTTTATGGTTGCATATTTTTGTGACTGGTCATCTGAAATGATTTCATGGTTGGCATGTGTTAAATCTAACTTGCTGAATTTATCATCATCATTTAACTTAGCAAATATATCTTGTGGTTTTGGAATTAGGTATTGTGACACTTCTAAGTGGGGATTTATGGTTACTTTGTAGTCGCCACATTTACGAATTGTTTATCAGCCTTTTTCACATGGACTATGGGTGCCACCCATTACGAAAATTCTCCTTTTTTAAGGACACCATTTTTCTCTAACCTAATTTGTCTTCTGATATCTGCTCTGTTAAAGCATAGGGCACAGGGTGTGGCTTATACAAAATATTTTACTATTAAGTGTGCTTTTACACAAGTCACCGTTCCTAGTTTATTTTCAAATACTCTAAACTTTTTTTTTTCATTTTTTCTACATCCTGTTCTGCTTTTGAACTATTTAACACCGATTTGATGAAATTCCAGTCTAACTGAATTACTTCTATCCAATTTCTACCCATTAAGCTAGGACCATTTCCACCGACAACTCCTAATGGCAACACTTTTTGCTGATTTTTGTAATCTATGTTTACCAATATTTTACCCAAAACAGGCAAACTTTCACCACTGTATGTTTTTCAACCTTCACATAGTTTCAAAGAATTAAATTTCTGTTTGACAACCCTTTCTGATGTCAGATACCGAGGCACCGGTGTCTAGTTCTAGCTCACAATTTTGCCCATCAAATTTGACAGGAATAATAATTTCTTTACAAGAATTTGATTTTAGTGATTTTACAGTAAAAACTGCTGTATCATTATCACTGTTTTCACTTTCTCCTTCTACACTATCTTGGCAGCTATCATCACTTACATATTTTACTTTTTATTCCTTTGTCCTAAATGTAGACTTAAATTGTTTCTTATGTTGCTTGTTATCTTTCTTTTTATTTTTTTCTTGTTTGTATCCTTTGTTTTTATATTTTCTACTTATATACCCTATCTGGTTACATGTATGGCATGTAGCTTCATAATAATATCATTCCTGGGCATCATGCCCACTTTTTCTACAACGCCAACCAGGCCTCACTTTTTTCGAGTGGAATTCACTTTTTGACAGATCTATTTCAAATATTTTGTCCTGTAATTTCAGCTTTTTGTTTTTCTGCTTCTCCCGTGCTAACAGCTATGGCTACTGCTTTCCTTAGACTCAACTTTTCAACCACTATCAATTTCTTTAAACCGCGCTAGATCTTAACCCACAAAAAAATCTGTCCCTCGAAGTTTCTTCAAGAAATGCCCTTATGTTACAGGTATCACTCAACTTTTTAATGTCTACGAGAAACTGACTCTCTTTTCGCCTTCTTTTTGGATATGCAAGTGAAATTTGAACCTGCCATCACAAGAGGCTTAGGACACCCGTCTCTTTACAATCTCCACAAGTTGATCAAACATTTTAACACTCGGACGTTCGGATGCAACAAGGCTTTTTATCAGTCGGTAGGTTTTACCACCAACACAGGCCAAGAAAATTGATCTTTGTTTGAGTCTATTATCTAAATCATTAGCCAAAACATAATGCTCTATACGCTCTATGTACTCACTTCAATCCGCACCTTCGTTATATTCTTCTACTTTTCCATACGTTTCCATCTTAAATTTACACACAAAGATGTACACACTCTTTTATTTAAGCGTTACAAGTCCAATGGCGGGTTTCAAGAGTTCCACGGAGTTTTTATCCACAATCCTCGTCGCCAAATTTGTCATGTATGCGAGTAGAATCAGCGGATTTAGAAACACAAAGATTGAGCATAAGTTCACTTAATTTACTTTGGTCATGGCGCGAACTGCCAACACATTGTTACATCAGTTGGAAGAGTCTAATGTAGTAATAGGGG
This sequence comes from Katharina tunicata, assembly GCA_032466195.1. NCBI lineage: Eukaryota > Metazoa > Mollusca > Polyplacophora > Chitonida > Mopaliidae > Katharina > Katharina tunicata. The sequence goes on from JAVFBZ010141017.1 coordinate 20,925, forward strand.
TGTAAGGTATATACCACAATCAGTATAACATATTTCTTATTCAAATTGTGTTGTTACGCTCTGCGCAGTAAAAAGACGAATGTATATAACTTTATCCTTAAATGTTGTAAGTGTTGTCGTAGAATACCGAAAATAATAGAATACTGTGCGAATTCCAAACTGCAGCGTCCATGCCCACTTGTTAATTTCGCGCCCTAATCTACGTCTATAGAATATTATTTAGTCTCCAGCTGACGGCAACTTTTTAGCCTCCCACTCAGGACAGGGTTGTCGTCGTTTCCGCTACACTCGATGCATGAAATATCTAACTCTAAACGATACATTTTTCAGGTTGTACTTATTTTAACCCATACATAATATCTATGTGTGGTTACATATTCGCCACATATTTATCTTCACAATTTACATGTTATATGTATTGCCTTTTCTCGAGATGCGCCTTTAGG